>JBBPBX010040483.1:9380-29345 GCA_038048925.1 Garcialebias charrua
TCCTCTAATTCTCAAAAAAGTTGATACGCTCGCTTGAGGTGGTTTTTGGGTTTTTCGAATCAGAGCCGATGCGCAAAACGAGAGATGGAAACAGATTTGCCGACTCAGTTCTGACGTAGCGAACATTCACGTCACGTGACTTCGTCTCCGGACAACATGTAACATCGCTAAAACTAGTTGGCATGACAGAATAAATACAACTTGCCCGATAGCAACACATTCCTGAAATATTCTCTCCATTTTGCCGAGATGTGTGGTCTGGTCCTGTTTTCAACCGCTACTTCCTGTTTACTGTAGACATGCGTAACGCTGACGTCTGACGTAATTACGCTGACGTCTGACGTAATTCCGCTTTGCGTGGCCTGGTGGATTCGCTTCAAGCCAGTTAATGGAAACACTTCTTATTCGCATTAATTTTTATTTACATTTTTGCGAAATTTCAAAAATTCGCTCAAAATTCGGATTGAAAATAGATGGAAACACGGTTAGTGAAACGTTAGTGGTAAACAGAGAAATGCCAGCTAAGAAGCAAAAATAGTGAAAAGCTAGTAGAACACTAGAATACCATAGACCAGGTCATAATTTGAACCAGATCTTGGAACAAGATCCAGGAACTCTCTTATTTTGACAGGTGCGTTCCGGAAACTTTTGCTTGGATCCAGCAACTCTCAGGCTTACTAATAGTAGTTATGAACAAAATATGTCTCTGTTGTCGTTCGGGGAGCCATGCTTGAACCGCGTCGCTCCCCTCTGCTGCTGAGACAATAAATAAATAACTCGGACAGCGCTGCTGCTGTTTTTATGACGCTCTGGACGCTTGTCATCCACAGCCCACATGTAACAAAGACTATAACTCAAAGCGAGAGTGATACCTGCCCCTCTTTTCCTAATCTGTTTAAAAAATAAAAAAGTTTTATTGTTGAGTTTTTCAAAGCACAATTTTAATCTGAGTTGTTTTGTGGGAAATACAAAAGTAATGTTTAATAAATGTTAGGCCTCTATTCTTTGCTAATAAAATCTATTATCATTAACTTAGATTCTTGTCTTGTGAGCATGCGCCTTCCCCACCTAGATGGTCTTACGCACAGAGATTCTGCGCAGAGTCCTTCTCTCCAAATGTTGTCCCTCCTCAGCAGCTGAGCACTGAAAAACACCCCCTCTCCTGCTCTCAGACCCCCCAAACAGAAATGATCATTTATTCAACAGAATAAATAAATACTTGTGGACAATGCACGTTATGCACGTCACCAAACAGCTCTACACAGCACACGCACAACATCAGCAGGTGTCTGAACTCCTGCTACATTTCAATAAATAAAAAAGCTTACTGTAAAAAATTAATTAAAAATACAAAGAGAAATGTTTGATGTGTTATTCACATTATACGTCATGTTTCCTTCTCCTCCTTCAGCCATTGTGGGTTGACAAAACAGCTATTAAATCAACACAACAATATCTTTGATTGTACAGCTCGCTACAGATGCAGTTTGCTAGCTCTGGCTAGTACACTCTTTGACTATCCAATCAAAGCGTGTGAATACACTGATGTTTCCGTCAGCGTACGGCGTACGCCTGCTAGAGGGCCTTGGTGTCGCCAACTCAAATTCTGATTGGTTGAAGCAACAGTTCGATCGACATTTATTTTATGCTACATGGCCCGCAGAACTGATTGTGAGGCCTCTAGGCAGATTTCTTTGACCCTGGCAACAAATAGTGGTTGAAATGTGATTGGTTAAATGCTTGAATATGAAAATACACGTCTGGAAGCAGCGCAACCAGGGGGCTAGCAATGAAAGGAAGCGGACAGACCATTTGGAATTATTTAATACATATTCATGGACAAAATATAATATTTTTAGGCCCGCAGAGAAGGCCTTGCAGGCCTTGACGTCCCACCACTGGAAATGGATTTGGTTGGAGATTTACTGTCAAAGCCATTTTCAAGATGGACTTTTCAAGAAAAGCTGGATATTGTTAAGCAAAGTCGGGCAACTCTGAAGCGTACTACTTCAGTTGAACAGACATTTTCAGCCCTTAAGCGAATTAAAACTTATGCCAGAAATACGACAGGGCAAGCTCGACTTTCAGCATTAGATTTGATGGCGATAGAAAAGGACTTCTTGATGGAACTGAAACGCACGGATAATCTACACAACAGAGTACTTCCGGCTCTTGGCGAAGCAGGTCGCTTCTCTTTTTGCTCCTCTCCTGCCCTAAAGTTTTCCTCCTCCCTGCTTTTGCATTTTTGTCTCGTCTGCAACTCTTCAGTGCTCACTCGAAGCAATTTTGCATTTTTGTCTCGTCTGCAACTCTTCAGTGCTCACTCGAAGCAATTTGGAAATGGATTTAATTGCATGGGCTGTCTCCTCTATAGATAAATTTTTTCCACGAAGCGCTCCGGACCAGGAGAACCGGCATGTCCCCTCGACACGCATGCGGTTGGCTACATTATGGACTCGTGGGGAGAGTGGAAGTTAATGTGCCTGACCGTTCTTTCAGTCGAGGACGTGGAAGATCTGTGGATAATTGGAATTATGGTAGCAGGTGCTCTGCTTTTTGGCTTAGGCGGAGGTTTCTGCTACTGGAAGCTGAGGAAGACTACCGCGGCGATCAACGCGCTGGCGAAACTTCCTGCTCAACAAGATTCTTTGATCCGGGCTGTGACCTCAATGAACCAGCTGTTGTTCGAGCTGAATCGCACGATGGGAACAGTGGTGGACAGCCGCGGACCTGCAGTGCGTTTTGGGACTCGTTTACAGCCGACCGGGCTACATCAGGGGGCAGACGGGGACCTGTAGCTCGGATTGAATGAAACCTCACATGATTCGGCGATTTGGACCCAGACGGCACCTGGACTTCAAGGCTGCAGTCAGAGTACACTGTAGCCTGCCCTGAAAAATAAATAAAGCAACTAATCTAATCGGGACTCAAGCAACCTTGAAAAAAGGCTGACTGCAAAACTTCTCCTGGAGTCTGAAGCTGTTGGAAAACTGTCGCCCCCCCCCCCCCCCAGAGGTCTCTGTGTGCATTCAGATGGAGCCGAGCTGAGCCCATCTGCAGACTGTGCTTATCTGAAATGATTACTCACAGACTATCTCCCTGCTATGCCACCAAAATGCAACATGTCTTTTGTCTTTATCCGTGCTGAGCTGGTAAGAGTTTTTTGACTTTATCATAGAATGTCCTAAGACAAAATGTGATATTCTTTTTTGAATACCAATGATTATCCGACTGTATGTTCCTTTTTTTCCATAGCTGATTGTCTGGCGGCGCAATTTAATTATTGCTGCAGCTTTCCGTGCGTACGTCCCTCTTAGGATGGTGCGCGCGCCAATTGCAATGTTTTGTACCTCGGTGCAAATATGCCAATAAAGATATATTCTATTCTATTCTATTCTATTCTAGAGTACTGTAATTGAAATTGTCTTGAGGAAAGAAAGGAGGATGGATTTTGGGTACAAATAATCAGGATTTTTGGAGAGTAAAATGTTGCTATATTCCTAAACAATATTGCAGTTTTATTAGGTTATTTTTGATGCTTTTTTTAATGTGTCACAGCTGTACCTGCAGTAGAAGTTTTTTAGCCATAAAATAGTTATTGAGGGTTGGATTGATTCTGACAGAGCACTACTGAAGGCCTAGGTGTGAAATGCACGGCCCGCCACTGGTTTCAAAACAACAGTGTTAATTTGCCAAAAGAACAACAGAGATCAAAATGTCAAAGAGACAGTCCAATTTACTTTAATAAAAAAATGGATGGATGAATGGGTGGATGGGTTGTCGACTTGTCGTTAGTTGGACAGAGAATTGAAGCCTTCAGGTGCTTCAAACAGTGCAGGTGGAACAAATTCAGTGGAGAAGAGTTCAACTCAGAACCGTGAAGTGAGGGGAGGGGAAGTGGGGGTAGGACACCTGACAGAATCAGAGCTGCTCACTCACAACCTGCTGGTCTTCTCCAGTAGGAAATGGCATCTCTGTTATTCAAATTTTTCTGTAAGGACCCACAGACCTCTCCCCCACACACACACACCCGACCCCGCCCCCCTCCTGCCTGCTGTTCTCGTTTTTTTTTTTCATGAGTCAAATCCACAACACGACCTGTCAATCAATCCAGTAGGCGTGTTGCTGGTGGTTCAGACATTAATGGCTGTATCTTGAGTTATTTTGAGGGAAGAATAAATTTACACTGTTATATAAGCTGCACACAGACTACTTTTCACTGTGTCAAAGTGTCATTTTGTCAGTGTCGTCTCATGAAAACATATACTTAAATATCTGCAGGAATGTGAAGGGTGTACTCACTTTTGTGATACACTGTATATATGTGTTTGTATATATGTATACGGTATCAAGTCAAGTCATCTTTATTTCTAGAGCACAGTTAAAACAGATAAACTGTTATCAAGGTGCTTTACAAACAACTTAAAAAAGATTTAAAAAAATTACAGAAACATTAACACACACTAATGGTAAACTATGAAATTACCAGCAGTAAAAATATAATAAAAATGTATAAGAACAGCTAGCCTGGTTAAAACCAGACCCTTGTCCTTCACTTCGCTTTGTACTAGGGTCTGGGACTTCTCTCATAGACAAGAATTTCTCCGGTCGATTTTTGACTGGACCAATCAGAGAACAGAAGGCGGAGTTTTGTTAGTTTAGCCTGGCGAGGTCCAGGCTATCAGATAAATAGCTCAGAAACCACTCGGTGGATATTTTTTCTGCTACCAGTGTGTAATTATATGGCTCTAATTTACTGACTGTTGGCCTGGATGAAACATTTGAGATAAAATTCGATTTTTTATCATTTATTTTCGTAGCGCACCCGAGGCTGTTTGGAAAATGTCAAACCGAAACTATTTAAATCCAGCAGATTTGACCATTTCGTGAATTGATTTAGGAACTGTTAAGCTCAGGAACACTTCTGATATAACGTCAGCTAAGAAATATATTTTTTCTCAGCAAAGAAATAATAGTTTTTTACCTTGTTTTCATGAAAATTCCTTCGTGGCGGCAGCCATTTTAACTGACGACGTCAGTCGACGTCGTTCAAAACTCCGCCTTCTGTTCTCTGATTGGTCCGGTAATCCGCCTTCTGTTCTCTGATTGGTCTGGTTTTAACCAGGCTAAAGAACAGCATTAAAATGAAAAAAAAAAAAACACAGGACAAAATATACTAAGTCAGCTCACACAGTATGAAACGCCAGAGAGAACAGATGGATTTTTAGCAGGGATTTGTGTATGTAAACAGGTAGTCCTCGACTTACGACGGAGTTCCGTACCTACGCTGCGTCGTAAAGCGAATTTCGACGTAACTCGAAACATACGTCCAAACTGCACCTTATACGTACAGTACTGTATTTTACCAAGCACTTAGCCTATCCTAACACAGTACCCTACATAATTATTTAAAAAACACATACATTTCAGAGCCATAATGAAGGGGAAAAAATTGTTAATTTCCTACTCTGGAATGCTGGTGAAGCCATTTCCTCGTTCCTCCCTCCCTCCTCCGGATTCTCTTATTTGTTTACGTTGTAAAACCGCCATCCATAAAACAGCTACTTTTCCACAGCTGCTGCCTGTCCAACTTGCTCCAACAAGTTTGTTTTGTTTTTTGAACGTCCAAAGGACCAGACTTAGCTTTTTTAGAGAGTACAGGTACAGGTCAAGTGGTAGCCTCCGCAGCTACCGCAGCAAAACCGGAAACTGCCAGAAACTCCGGAAATCGGCTTCAAAATAAAAAAAATGTCAATATATATACCGGTATATATATATTTTTTTTTAATGGGAGGTGCGTCATAACCGCGAAATGTAGTAACTCGAGGCCGTTGTAAGTCGAGGACTACCTGTATATGTATATCTGTGTAGGTATATATGTGTATGTGTATATGTGTTTGTGTATGTATACTGTGTATGCGTATGTATATAAAAAGTATGTGTATGTATATAAAAAGTATGTGTATGTATATATGTGTTGTGTATGTGTATGTACCAGTATATACAAACCGGATTCCAAAAAAGTTGGGACACTAATCAAATTGTGAATAAAAACTGAATGCAATGATGTGGAGATGGCAAATGTCAATATTTTATTCATAATAGAACATAGATGACAGATCAAAAGTTTAATCGGAATAAATGTAACATTTTAAAGGAAAAATATGTTGACTCAAAATTTCACAGTGTCAACAAATTCCAAAAAAGTTGGGGCAAGTAGCAATAAGTGGCTGGAAAAAGGAAATTGAGCATATAACGAACAGCTGGAAGACCAATTAACACTAATTAGGTCAATTGACAACATGATTGGGTATAAAAAGAGCTTCTCAGAGTGTCAGTGTCTCTCAGAAGCCAAGATGGTAAGAGGATCACCAATTCCACCATTGTTGCGCAGAAAGATAGTGCAGCAATACCAGAATGGTGTTACCCAGCGTAAAATAGCAAAGACTTTTAAGTTATCATCATCAACCGTGCATAACATCATCAAAAGATTCAGAGAATCTGGAACAATCGCTGTGCGTAAGGGTCAAGGCCGTAAAACTCTACTGGATGCTCGTGATCTCCGGGCCCTTAAACGTCACTGCACCTCAAACAGGAATGCCACTGTCAAGGAAATAACAGAATGGGCTCAGGAATACTTCCAGAAAGCATTGTCAGTGAACACAATCCACCGTGCCATCCGCCGTTGCCAGCTGAAACTCTACAGTGCAAAGAGGAAGCCATTTCTAAGCAAGCTCCACAAGCTCAGACGTTTGCACTGGGCCAGGGGTCATTTAAAATGGAGTGTGGCAAAATGGAAGACTGTTCTGTGGTCAGATGAGTCACGATTTGAAGTTCTTTATGGAACACTGGGACGCCATGTCATCCAGACCAGAGAGGACAAGGATAGCCCAAGTTGTTATCAACGCTCCGTTCAGAAGCCTGCATCACTGATGGTATGGGGTTGCATGAGCGCTTGTGGCATGGGCAGCTTGCATGTCTGGAAAGGCACCATTAATGCAGAGAACTATGTTCAGGTTCTAGAACAACATATGCTCCATCTAGACGTCATCTCTTTCAGGGAAGACCCTGCATTTTTCAACAAGATAATGCCAGACCACATTCTGCAGCAATCACAACATCATGGCTACGTAGGAGAAGGATCCGGTACTGAAATGTCCAGCCTGCAGTCCAGATCTTTCACCTATAGAGAACATTTGGTGCATCATAAAGAGGAAGGTGCAACAAAGAAGGCCCAAGACGATTGAACAGTTAGAGGCCTGTATTAGACATGAATGGGAGAGCATTCCTATTTCTAAACTTGAGAAACTGGTCTCCTCTGTCCCCAGACGTCTGTTGAGTGTTGTAAGAAGAAGGGGGGATGCCACACAGTGGTAAAAATGGACTTGTCCCAACTTTTTTGGGATTTGTTGACGCCATGAAATTTTGAAACAACATATTTTTCCCTTAAAATGATACATTCTCTCAGTTTAAACTTTTGATCTGTGATTTGTGTTCTATTCTGAATAAAATATTAGATGTTGGCACCTCCACATCATTGCATTCAGTTTTTATTCACAATTTGTTTAGTGTCCCAACTTTTTTGGAATCCGGTTTGTATGTATATGTGTATGTATATATGTGTATGTATATATGTATATGTGTATGTATATACAGTATGTGTATGTATACTGTATATGTGTATGAATATATGTATATGTGTATGTATATATGTGTATGTGTATGTATATAATGTAGGGGTGCAAATCTCTCAGTGTCTGGAGAATCTATTCGATTCAGAAACTATTTTTGATTCAGAAATGATTTTTCTATTAAAATGGTCATAAATTTAGTTTCAGATTTGTAACTGACAAGCTGAAAAGAATAAACAACAATGTAAACAAATGGAACATTTATTTAAAACAATAATTTTAGGTTCCTTATTGTATCAACATGCTGATGAAGAATCTTATTGTATTAAATTTTTTGCATTGTTTGATATTTATACCAAAAATAGGAACAAATAATACAGGAATCCATTAAATTCTGTAACTTAAACAGTATTAGGTTAGCTTTTTGCTCTGTTACTTATAGAAGATTATTGTTTGAATTGATTGTTTGAACTTGTTTTGTTTTTGAAAAAAGGGGCAGATAAAATAAGATTTCTTCTTCTTTCTGCCACTTTTCATTTTATGTATTCTTTCATATAATATGAGATATGGTTTTATTTTCTTTTATCTTTTGGGTTTTAATGTAAAATGAATAAAAAAATTGATTTTGGGGCTTTTAGAGTTGATTCTGAATCTCCAGGACTAAGAATCTAGATTATTTTTAAAAAATCATTTATTTTCTGCACCCCTAGTATATATGTGTATGTATATACTGTATGTGTATGTATATATGTGTATGTGTACATACATATATGTATGTAAGTATGTAAGCATATGCACATTTGTTTTTGTATTTCTTAGAGCTGTGTGTTCATGCCCAGAGTTTGATATCTTGACAAAACTACAATTTTTATTTTTTAAGACTGTTTTTAAAACTGCTCTGTTGTTAGATTTTAAAGAAGTTATTTGAGTAATTCAAAAATCAATGTTCTTGTAGTTGTTTCTGTTGCACAACTACCAGTTTCTACCTTTTACAAATAAAAGTTTGTAATTATTTACTTTTTCTTTTATTGACTTTATTCTATATTTACTTATATTACTATTACTTATAATATTGCTTATACAGGTAGTCCTCGACTTACGACGCCCCCGACTTACAACGTTTTGGACTTACGTCACGCATCTCATTAAAAAAAAAACTTATAAAATAAATAAATAAATGTACAGTACTGTACAGTCACCAAGCACTTAGCCTATCCTAACACAGTTAAGGAGTGAGTTGAATTGTCTCCCTCCTCCCCAGCAGGCTCCATTCACATAAAGGGAGCTACTTTCACTTTCACTTTATGTGAAAGGGAGACAATTCAACTCACTCCTTCATCTTTAAAAACTGTGTTAGGATAGGCTAAGTGCTTGGTAACTGTACAGTACTGTACATTTATTCATTTATTTAAAAAAAAAAAAAAAAATTTTTTTTGGTATGTGATCCGACTTACGTCATTTTCGACATACGAACGGCCCGTAGGTCCGGAACTCATTCGTAAGTCGAGGACTACCTGTAATATTACTTATACTGTAATATTTACTTATTTTTTTTATCACTTTGATAAAGAGATTAATCTGGATGAGTCTTTTGGGAGAGTGGAGTAGTGAGGGATTGGGGCGTCTCAGGTTGGCTAGGAAGTAAGAAGGGGGGTCTTTGAGGAAAATAGGTTGGGAACCACTGCCATGGAAGACGGTCTGTTCTCTTGACCTTCGCTCTTTTTCAATTAGACTTCAAGCGTGTTATGGCTCCTAAAGGTTCTGTGTGTTCAAACCTTGCTGGTGGCAAAGCAAAACGGCAGCAGAAGATGCTGACGATTAAAGAAAAAGTGGAACTTCTGGACAAACTTAAAGAAGGCCGTACCTACGCAGATGTTGGCTGCCTTTACGGCTTTCATGAATCTTCAGTTTGCTACATAAAGAAAGAAGAAAAGAGCATCCGGTCGACTGCAGCTGTTACTTTCCAGACCACCACAAAGAGGGTCGTTACTCCTCGCAATCGGACGATTGTGAAGATGGACGCTGCATTGGCCGTGTGGATTAGTGACTGCAGTAACAAAAACATCACTTTGGATACCAACACCATGACAAAGGCGAAACAACTGTATGATCGTCTTGCAGCAGTGAGGGAGGAAGCACATGGTGATGCAAATGAGTGGGGAGCTTCGACTGCTTCCACCACCGAACCAACTGCATTCAGTGCCAGCAAGGGATGATTCGACAAATTTCAAAAAGGATTTGGATTAAAAAGTGTTTCTCTGGACGGACAGGCTGCGTCTGCTGATACAGCAGGAGCGGAGGAGTTTGTAAGACGAGTTCAAAGATCTGATGGCTGAGGGGGACTACAGGTCTGAACAAGATTTTAACGTGGACCACACAAGCCTGTTCTGGAAAAGGATGCCATCAAACACTTTCATTATGAAAGACGAAGCCAAAGCACTAGGGCTCATCTTCATCGCCTTCACCATCATCAGTACTGCACAGCTAATTCTTCCTCTTTGTCACCTTCATCATCATCACTGGACAGCTAATTCTTCATCTCCATCTCTTCTTCATCTTCTCTGGTGAGTCCCCATTTAAAATTAATATTTTAAGAGTTTAGAAAATTGTTAGGAACATTGCAAGAGCTTGAGAAGGGTTAAAACACCTTAATATACAGTAGATATCAATCCAAAAAACAAATAGCATCCCTACTTCGTGCTTTTTCACTTATTGCTGGTGGGGTCTGGAACCTACCACCAGTAACAAACAAGACAATACTGTCTTGTATTTCCTGTAGTTGATAGAAAAGGAGACTTTTTGGAATATTTGTGGAGGAGCCATTAGTTATGCTGTCGCCATCTTGCTTACGCTCCCGGATGTCGCACCGGGGACATTTTAAGCTGTTGCAACCCTCCGCCAAGAAAGCCCGTGCAGCAGCAGAACTACTATGCTCTGCCTAAAGGCTTCAAAGAGGTTAAGACGCAGATTGAAGATTTCCTTTTGTTCCAGCGGACTCATTCCCTCTTTGGTTGTGTGCAGCCAGCGCGGTGTGTTTGTGTTATGTTTCATTGTGCAGGATAATATATTTTGTACATTGTTATGTATTTTGAGCAGTTCCACGGTGGATTTAATGACCATGCAGAGTGACTTAAGAGCTGTTCAGATGAATAAATCCATCAGTAACAGGAGAACTACAGTGTTGCCTATTTCCTGGAGGGAGTGATACTGATACTTTAACCTGTAATTATCTTTTGACCCCGTGTGGATTTGAGTAAATACACAATAAATTCAGACATGAAGCTGACAGTTGTAGCTTGGAAAACATAGAAATGAGTAACATCCTGAAACACATCAGACCTTCTTGTCCAGGAGCAGCAGCTGCTCACTCTTACCTGCAGCCTGGCAGAGTCGGACCAGCTTGGTTCCTGCAGGAACCTGCATACAGCCGATACAGAGCTCCACTTCCTGTGGGGGTGCAGAGCACACAC
This sequence comes from Garcialebias charrua, assembly GCA_038048925.1. Taxonomy (NCBI): domain Eukaryota; kingdom Metazoa; phylum Chordata; class Actinopteri; order Cyprinodontiformes; family Rivulidae; genus Garcialebias; species Garcialebias charrua. The sequence goes on from JBBPBX010040483.1 coordinate 20,482, forward strand.
GCCTGACTCGTACCACACTTCAGATGTCAACAAGTCGTTCTCTCCGCAGCATACCTGTCCACTGGGCAGCGTGTACGGCTGATTGAGCTCCACCTGAGCTCTGAAGGTATCCAGGAACAGCTCGCTGATGGTTTGGTGGATTACAACGTTAGGTGAAGCTCTGATTGGAGCATGGAGCTTCTCCCTGAGATCAGCGTAATCTGTAGAGTTAAGACTTAAAAAAGACAAGAGAAAGACTTTAGTTTGTGGTTTTGACATGATGGCGTTAGTCATGTTGTCTCTAGAACAGTTTTTGGTCTTATCAACACTTTGTCAGATGATTTTAGGCACAAATAAACTAACAGAGCTGCTACATAATTCCCTTGCTGTCGATCAGGTGTGTGTGTGGGGGTGGGGGGGTCACTGCAGAGCGTTGCCCCACTATCATAAATAAAAGTTTATTGAATGTAAACTTCATCAAATTGTTCTGAAGTACAATAACCAGCTTGTTGTACTGCAGTCTGTTCAACTGTCGGTTTAAAGTGTAAGTTCTTTTAGGCCTTACAAGCAATACCCTATTCTATGGGCCAGAGGGGGTAAATTCAAAATATGATTCAAGTGCATATTAGTAGATCCAGTAATATTATTTAAAGATCCACTGACATGATTTTTCTACTATTCCTCAAATTGCTCAAAATATATATATTTTATCATTTAAATATGTTCGTTTTTGCAAACAAAATGATAAATCACTTTAATTTTGCTTTAAAAGTGATTTTGAACTTCAAGCCGTGTTTAATCATGGGAAATCCGATTACACACGAACGCACCATCTGTGACGTAGTGTGCAGAGTGAGAGGCAGAGCTCTGGGCTTGTCACAGTGCGCGCGTGTGAGCAGCTCGACATGAAGGTAAGTCTGATACAGCATCAGACCTAAATTAGATCCTGTTGTTTCTTGTTCCATCACCCAAACTATTTTCTGCTTCCCAAAATGAAGACAAATAGCTCAAATCTTCACATAGATTGATAAATTTGTCGGGTTTTAAACTGTCCGCTATTAAAGAGACCAGAGCCCTCTGCCCCACACTTTGCACTAGGGCTGGGCCATATCATATCGTTACCGGTAATACCGGTATAAAAAGCTTGCCCGGGCAAAAATCTTATATCATGATATGCTAATTTCATGACGTAATACGTCAGGGCGCCCCGCCCCTTAACACCCGAGCGCTTTAAACTGCGCACATCCCCTCCAACAGTCTGTACTGGTGTAAAACGCTAATTAGTTACTGCTAAAATGTTAAAAACAACGCGCGCGCGTCTCAGCTTCTCTCCCCCCCTGCTCTGCAGACAGCTGTCCCCCCCTCCCCGCTCCGCTCTGAGCAGCCGTGTCCTCGCTGTAAACTGTGTTACAAACACGCGCGGCTCCACAGTCACTCCTGTGATGTTTCTCTGCACGCTCAATAACCTTGCTGGTTTGTAGCAGACGTTGCTTTATTGTTTAAGCTGCACAAATACACTTAACAGACTGCATGATCCTCCACCGCTCCGTTCTCTGACTTTCTTTCACACCCGAACCTGCGCGCCTACGTCACGCTCGCGGTGCGTTCACTGGCACTCTGTAATATACATGCACAACACTGCTGTATACATTACAACTCCATCAGAGACAGATCAGTTTAAAAAAATGAATCAGAGGAATGACACAAACTTCATTTTATTTAGGCTACAGGGAACCCCCGACCTACGACTCCATCGACCTGCGAACCACGGGACCTACGAACAAACCAAAGTTGAAGAATGCCATCGACGTACGGCAGAAAATACGTGACCTACGAACGAACCAAGTTAAAAATATATAATCGAGCTACGGCAAAAAGTTTGTGACCTACGAACGAACCAAGCTAAAATATATAATCGAGCTACGGCAGACTGGATGCACGACCTACGAACGAGCCCCATTACAAGTATATAATCGAGCTACGGCGTAACTGCGTCACATATGGCAATCGGCGAGGTGGGGGAGGGGATTGCCTTTGGCTGTTGCTTGTTGGGCATGGGCGTGACACTGCGCATGACAGTGGAAAAGTACCGCCAGCGAGAGGGGGGGGCTGGGCTTCTGGCGGATGTACACACAGCCGCAGTGCACCTGGCGGCGGAGGGATCCGTACAGGTAAAGCGGTAACTATTTAAAGGGCTGCGGCCATTTTGTCCCTCGTGGGTTAGTTACGGTGATTGATGAGAAGAGACATACGAACGAGAACGAAGAACAACGACGAGAGAAAACGAACAACGTACAAACAGGTACAGTAATAAATTTTAATTTACAGTAGCAGTTTTAGACTAAAGCGAACGTTAGCACGTTAGCATTCATTTTAAATTTTGCTCCTTAGGAATTAGCACGTTAGCTAATTTTCGACGCTACTGTATTTTTCGACGGGTCATCGAACGGGCAGGTACGGTCCAGTACTAAATGTACTCAAAGAAATATTTTTAGACGAAAGCAAACGTTTGCATTGATTTATGAACGTTAGCATTAATTTTAATTTTTGCTCCTTAGGAGTTAGCACGTTAGCTCGTACGAAGAATGGCTCCGAAGAGACCTGGAAAGTCCGCGGCAGAGGGGAAAAAACCTCGCAGAACAATCACGCTGGAGACGAAGGCAAAAATAATAAAAATGTCTGATCAGGGCATGACACCATCTAAAATAGGAGAGAGGCTAGGGTTACCGAGGTCCACTGTGGGGACGATAGTGGCGGACAAAGAGCGCATTTTGCAGCAAGTGCGTGCTTCAGCCCCCATGAAGTCCACCATCATTACAAAACAGAGGACGGGCAAAATAGTAGAAATGGAACGGTTGCTTGTGCTATGGCTGGAGGACAACACGCAACGCCGAATACCAGTTGGCATGTCTGTGATTTGCGAGAAGGCGAGGAGGATCTATCACAGGCTGATAGAACTAGGGACGAGTGAGGGAGGTGCAGGGGAGCAGGGGGGTGCGGGGGGGCAGGGGGCTGCACAGAGTGATCAGGGTGAAGGGACGTCCTCCCAGAGCGATCCGGGTGAAGGGACGTCAGGAGGAGGGACTTCAAGCGCAGGAGGAGGGACTTCAAGCAGCACATCAGGGGAGTTGGATGGACCAGAGACCTTCACTGCATCTAAAGGATGGTTTGATCGTTTCAGGAAAAGGAACAACTTCCACAACATCAGAGTGCAGGGTGAGCATTTAATTTCTCATTTTTATTTTTTAATAATGCAGGTACAGTACAGGTAGTCCACGACTTACGATTGTTTTTTACATTTTTTTCCCTTTTATTACAGTGTTACAACAGCTTAACCGTGTCATTTTGTGTGCATTTAGGTGAGGCAGCAAGCGCTGACCACGAGGCAGCTGAGGCATTCCCAGCAGAACTGGCTCAGATCATCAGGGACGGTGGGTACACTGCCCAGCAGGTGTTCAACGTCGATGAGACAGGGCTGTTCTGGAAGCGTTTGCCAGACAGGACCTACATCAGTAGGGAAGAACGAACCGCACCCGGCCACAAGGTCGGCAAGGAGCGTTTGACCTTGCTGGTGGGGGGCAATGCTTCGGGTGATTGCAAACTCAAGCCGTTGTTGGTGTACCAATTTAATAAACCCAGGCCCTTCAAAAATGTTGATAAATCTACACTTCCTGTTTATTGGGCGTCTAATAAAAAGGCTTGGGTGACGCTGGAAGTTTTTAAAAATTGGTTCACCAACAACTTTGTGCCAGAAGTGAAGCGTTTTTGCAATGACCAGAACATTGCCTTTAAAGTCCTGCTGGTCTTGGACAACGCTCCAGGACACCCCCCTGCTCTCACCGAGTTGAACAGGCATGTGAAGGTGGTGTACCTGCCTCCCAACACCACCTCTTTGATCCAGCCAATGGACCAGGGGGTTATTAGTACGTTTAAGGCGTACTACCTGCAGCGAGTCATCCGTGCCGCTTTGGAGGCAACGGAGAACTCTCAGACCCTCACGCTGAAAGACTTCTGGCGTAAGTACAACATCCTCGATGCTGTGCACAACATTGGCCACTCCTGGCATCGTGTTACTGGACAGAACATGTGCGGAGTCTGGAAGAAGCTCTGTCCAGAGCTTGTTCAGGGGGTACACGATTCCCAGGAGGTGGACCGTGTAATCGAGGATGTTGTGAGGATGGGCAGGTCACTGGAGCTCGAAATGGACCAGGACGATATCCAACACCTGCTGGGTGCATCAGGAGAGGACCTGTCCCCAGACGACCTGATTCAGCTCGACAGGCACGTCCCGGATGAGGAAGTGGAGGAGGAGGAGGTGGAGGTCATTCCTCCGACCTTCACCAGGCAGGAGATGGTGCTGGCCTTTCAGGATCTCCACAACTTCCTGGCGAGGATGGAGAAGCAGGACTCCGACTGTGAGAGGTTCGCCAAGGTCCGTCGGGGTGTCCTCAATGAAGTTGCGTGTTATCAGCAGATCCTGGATGATAAAAAGCTTGAAAAGGTGCAGAGCAGCATGCTGCAATATTTTACAAAGGTCACAGCACCGCCTCCAGGATCTGCTGGTGCACCAGCTGAAAGGCCATCCAGTCCTCCTGCAGCAAGCCAGGAGGAGGCCTTGGACATCCCACCAGCTGATAGGCCATCCAGTCCTCCTGCGGAAAGCCAGGAGGAAGCCATGGACAGCCCACCCTCTCCCCAGTGAAAGACGCCCAGCACCCCCCCCGCTCCATCCCTCCAGGTACAGTACGTACTGTAATGAAATGTTGTTTTTATTTTTTGGAGTTGTCATGTTACACACATTAATTTAATCTGTTACTGTCTCTGCTTATGTTCACAGCCTATTACAGTACACCTTCCTCCTCCTCCTCCCCCTCCTCTCCACCAACTCCACCGTCCCATCACTGACCTGCCCACCCTCACATTCCAGCACAGCAACGTCAGAAAGGTACTGTACAGCAAAGACATGTTAATTTCTTTTAATTTATTATTTTTGTTTTAACTTACATCTACTGTACACTACTGTACACCTACTGTAATCATCACCTCTCTCTCGACAGCCTCCAAAGCGGCACGTCCCCCTGGTCCATCCACACATCTGATACGCACCACACCACACACGTAAGGAGAAGTTAATGTTGTCTGTGTTGTTGTTGTTATCAGCAGGTGTTCACGTCTGTGTGTGTGTTTGTGTTTCAACAGCTCCACTTGCTGCTTCGCCTCATGGAACAGCGTCAGGTACCACGTACCGTGCTCCTGCTACTCTGCCTCCAGCCTCCTGCCTGTCGTCCAGCCTCCTGCCTGTCCTCCACACATGCACCACACAGGTAAGGAGAAGTTGTTGTTGTCTGTGTTGTTGTTCTCTGCAGGTGCTGACGTCTGTGTGTGGTGTTCCAACAGTTCATCCGCGTGTAGCTCCACCTCATGGATGAGCCGCTGGTGCTGCCTGTCCTCCAGCCTGCTCTGCCTCCAGCCTGTCGTCCAGCCAGCCTCCTGCCTGTCCTCCTGCCTCCAGCCTGCCTGTCGTCCAGCCTCCTGCCTGTCCTCCACACATGCACCACACAGGTAAGGAGAAGTTGTTGTTGTCTGTGTTGTTGTTCTCTGCAGGTGCTGACGTCTGTGTGTGGTTGTGTTCCAACAGTTCATCCGCGTGTAGCTCCACCTCATGGATGAGCCGCTGGTGCTGCCTGTCCTCCAGCCTGCTCTGCCTCCAGCCTGTCGTCCAGCCAGCCTCCTGCCTGTCCTCCTGCCTCCAGCCTGCCTGTCGTCCAGCCTCCTGCCTGTCCTCCACACATGCACCACACAGGTAAGGAGAAGTTGTTGTTGTCTGTGTTGTTGTTCTCTGCAGGTGCTGACGTCTGTGTGTGGTTGTGTTCCAACAGTTCATCCGCGTGTAGCTCCACCTCATGGATGAGCCGCTGGTGCTGCCTGTCCTCCAGCCTGCTCTGCCTCCAGCCAGCCTCCTGCCTGTCCTCCTGCCTCCAGCCTCCTGCCTGTCGTCCAGCCTCCTGCCTGTCCTCCACACATGCACCACACAGGTAAGGAGAAGTTGTTGTTGTCTGTGTTGTTGTTCTCTGCAGGTGCTGACGTCTGTGTGTGGTTGTGTTCCAACAGTTCATCCGCGTGTAGCTCCACCTCATGGATGAGCCGCTGGTGCTGCCTGTCCTCCAGCCTGCTCTGCCTCCAGCCTGTCGTCCAGCCAGCCTCCTGCCTGTCCTCCTGCCTCCAGCCTGCCTGTCGTCCAGCCTCCTGCCTGTCCTCCACACATGCACCACACAGGTAAGGAGAAGTTGTTGTTGTCTGTGTTGTTGTTCTCTGCAGGTGCTGACGTCTGTGTGTGGTTGTGTTCCAACAGTTCATCCGCGTGTAGCTCCACCTCATGGATGAGCCGCTGGTGCTGCCTGTCCTCCAGCCTGCTCTGCCTCCAGCCAGCCTCCTGCCTGTCCTCCTGCCTCCAGCTTCCTGCCTGTCGTCCAGCCTCCTGCCTGTCCTCCACACATGCACCACACAGGTAAGGAGAAGTTGTTGTTGTCTGTGTTGTTGTTCTCTGCAGGTGCTGACGTCTGTGTGTGGTTGTGTTCCAACAGTTCATCCGCGTGTAGCTCCACCTCATGGATGAGCCGCTGGTGCTGCCTGTCCTCCAGCCTGCTCTGCCTCCAGCCTGTCGTCCAGCCAGCCTCCTGCCTGTCCTCCTGCCTCCAGCCTGCCTGTCGTCCAGCCTCCTGCCTGTCCTCCACACATGCACCACACAGGTAAGGAGAAGTTGTTGTTGTCTGTGTTGTTGTTCTCTGCAGGTGCTGACGTCTGTGTGTGGTTGTGTTCCAACAGTTCATCCGCGTGTAGCTCCACCTCATGGATGAGCCGCTGGTGCTGCCTGTCCTCCAGCCTGCTCTGCCTCCAGCCTGTCGTCCAGCCAGCCTCCTGCCTGTCCTCCACACATGCACCACACAGGTAAGGAGAAGTTGTTGTTGTCTGTGTTGTTGTTCTCTGCAGGTGCTGACGTCTGTGTGTGGTTGTGTTCCAACAGTTCATCCGCGTGTAGCTCCACCTCATGGATGAGCCGCTGGTGCTGCCTGTCCTCCAGCCTGCTCTGCCTCCAGCCTGTCGTCCAGCCAGCCTCCTGCCTGTCCTCCTGCCTCCAGCCTCCTGCCTGTCGTCCAGCCTCCTGCCTGTCCTCCACACATGCACCACACAGGTAAGGAGAAGTTGTTGTTGTCTGTGTTGTTGTTCTCTGCAGGTGCTGACGTTTGTGTGTGGTTGTGTTCCAACAGTTCATCTGCGTGTAGCTCCACCTCATGGATGAGCCGCTGGTGCTGCCTGTCCTCCAGCCTGCTCTGCCTCCAGCCTGTCGTCCAGCCAGCCTCCTGCCTGTCCTCCTGCCTCCAGCCTCCTGCCTGTCCTCCACACATGCACCACACAGGTAAGGAGAAGTTGTTGTTGTCTGTGTTGTTGTTCTCTGCAGGTGCTGACGTCTGTGTGTGGTTGTGTTCCAACAGTTCATCCGCGTGTTGCTCCACCTCATGGATGAGCCGCTGGTGCTGCCTGTCCTCCAGCCTGCCTCTGGTGTCCTGCATGTTGCCTCCATCCATCACCTTTGTGTCGTTCTGCCTAAATGACTGCTGCCAAAAACCAAAAAAACTTCATGTGATGCACAGACCTGCTCACATCAGGACCACAGACCTGAACTGACACCTGCCTGAACTAACAGCTGGCCTAAAATGCTCCCAACATTCATTGTTGAGCAATGGCTAAGCAGTTCCATCAGATGCAGGTTTGATCATGAGAAAAACATCTGTCTACCTACACTTCAGTCAAAGTAAGGCAATTTTGTTTCATTTTTCTGCTGCTTCTAGCTTTTTCTGAGTTCATGGACTTCTTTCTCATGCACATGGACACTCATCAACGCACTGGTTTCAAAAACATGATGGTTGCAACATGTTTCTGATAGATGTGATGCTGCTGATGGATTTATGGATTCATGTGTGATTGTTGACATCATTTTGCTGATGTCAGTTCCTGCTGATTTGCTGCTCTGATGTTAAAAGCTGCACTTTGAGAAGTGTTCATGTGTGATTGTTGACATCATTTTGCTGATGGGAGTCCCTGATTTGCTGCTCTGATGTTAAAAGCTGCACTTTGAGAAGTGTTCATGTGTGATTGTTGACATCATTTTGCTGATGTCAGTTCCTGCTGATTTGCTGCTCTGATGTTAAAAGCTGCACTTTGAGAAGTGTTCATGTGTGATTGTTGACATCATTTTGCTGATGTCAGTTCCTGCTGATTTGCTGCTCTGATGTTAAAAGCTGCACTTTGAGAAGTGTTCTTGTGTGATTGTTGACATCATTTTGCTGATGGGAGTCCCTGATTTGCTGCTGTTGTGATGTTAAAAGCTGCACTTTGAGAAGTGTTCATGTGTGATTGTTGACATCATTTTGCTGATGTGATTTCCAGCTGATTTCCGGGTTCGCGCCCCGGCCACTACCCAGCTTGGGGTGTCTATGAGTGCACACCTATTTCTCCAGCTCCCCGGGCGCTTTCGGGCTGCTCACTGCACCACCTGGTAGGTGGTTGGGTTAAATGCAGAGACGAATTTCGTCTGTGTATGGGAACATATGCAGATGACAGGAATAGACATTATTATTATTATTATTATTATTATTATTTCCTGCAGTTCTGATGTGAAGTTACTGATGTACAGTTACTGTGTGTGTTTATGGATGCATGTGTGGTGTAATGGTTTAGATAAGTGTTTGTAAATAAAGTTCTGTGCATGTTTATGGGCCAGTATGTCAGTCTCATGCTGTTAAATGTGTGCGCGGCGCACCGTTAGCGGTATTTCCGCGACCTACGAACAGAATAACGACCTACGAACGGGACGCAATTTTCAC
>JBBPBX010040484.1:5014-29345 GCA_038048925.1 Garcialebias charrua
TCTCCTTTCAACAAGCACCGTTGAGTCAGTTTGTGAACTGCTACTAATGGCATGGGTGGGGAATATCATTTTGTAAATCCCTCAAAGCTTGTTAGTTGGACTACCCAAACCTCAATGCTTGCTTGCTGTGAACTTTGCCCCTCAACACTCCTGGGAATGAATGGCATCTTAGACTTCCGCATTACCTCTTGACGTACCTTATATGTAAAGTCAGATCACTGAGGAGGGAGGGACCTAAGTGCAGAGAGAGAAGGAGCATGTTTGTGTTTTAAAATGAGAAGACAAGGGAGGAAGAAACCAAGTAACACACAGGCTGAAGGAAGGGGGAGGGCAGGACTGCACAGCCAAAACAGATCGAGAGCAGCCGGGAAGGTCTGTATATACGAAAGCTGTGTCTGCTCAAACCGAAGCAAAGTACCGGTAGTCTAAAGCCACGGGCTTCAGGAGAGGCAGCCCCTGGCAGATCGGTGGGCACAGGAGCCGTAGTATGGGACTAAGTATTAGCAGCGAGACCGTGGCCCAGCAACCAGCCCATCATAACACTGGTGAGTTTGAGGCCACAGGTCCAATACTGTACTTAACTACATACTTTTTACTGATTCAGGACTAGGAAACAGCCTGTCAGGTGTGCTTTTAATAAAAAAAACTATATATCTAGAGTTTCAGTATGAACAGGTGTTTTCAGACCAGGGAGAAACCATAGTGCAGCAAGCACAGACAGGTGCAGAAAAATGCATGCAGATGGAATGTGGTGATTGTGAAATGCACAAACCCTCCATTGCCCTGGCCTGTGGTAGCTTTTCAAAACCAAGATTGAAGGGTACAGTGAACCAACCTGCTCTTATCTTTCTACTCAAAGCAATTAGCTCAAACATTTAGAAAATGCTTTTATTGTTTTTTTCTGTTGTTGTTTTTGTTGCTGCTGCCGCTGCCCCTTGGTAACGCTGTTTAAATTCAGTCTTCTCCCACGTCTGTTTTAATACAACTACTGTACACCTTCTGACACTCAGCTTGAAGTCACGTTTGCTCCTAATGTTACTCAACAACATCCCCCTAGTTACATATTTGCTCTCCTTGCTTGGTATATTTTTGACTCTGGTTTACTATTATGTATAGTTTGTATCAGCAGGTCATGTGATTGGCATGAGTCATATGGACAGTCTAACCACAGGACAGCAAGGAGCTGCATTACTACCATCTGGATATTGCATTTTATGCTTTTGTTATATTCAGTAGTTTAAGTTTTTACAGACACTTATGTTAATACAATATTTTATTTAAATGGTTAGTTTTAGAGTTTATTGATAAATGCAGACCTTACAGGCTTCAACTCGTATGTTAGGAGTTAGTATTTAAAGCAGCTGCTTTTCCGAAAAATCCGCCTGTAGGGCTATTATTATATCACATGCTGCACTGTCTTTTTCTTCCAATTTACTAACATCCCACTTTTCCCAGTTTTCAACACCCATTATGACCAGAACATGCATTGCTCACTGACCTGTTCATGTCTAGATGTCAGCATAAGGTTTCACTTTGCAACCAAGAGCCTACTTTACAATAATTTTTGTTTAGGTAATCATTTGACAGCTTTGAGCCTCATTTATTAATCTTTCTGTAAAATGACATCTTCTAGAATCTTTTCCCCCCTAACCAGGTCTATCCTTTTTTTTATTGATAATAAAAGTGTTAACAAAACAGTAGAAACAATATCAATATTATAGAACAAAATTCTGATTCTGATTCTGTTTATTATCGCCATTGTCAATGAACATGATTCACAGACTAGGAATTTGCTTCGGCATAACGGTGCATAAAATATAGAAACATAAAACATAAAAAGCATAAACCATAAAACATCAATACAATCAATACAATATTCAGTGAACAAAACCTACTAAGAAACAGTGCAATTAGAGTGGTGCAATCAAAATACAAAATACAGCGACCAAGGCAAGTTATGAGGTAACATGGTTATGAGTGTTCAAAAGTCTGACAGCAGAGGGGAAGAAACTGTTTTTATGGCGGGAGGTTCTGGTCCCAATTGATCGAAGCCTCCTGCCTGAGGGGAGTGGTTCGAACAGACCGTATGCAGGGTGAGAAGGGTCAGCTGTGATCCGACCTGCTCGCCTCACAGTCCTGGAGACGTACAGGTCATGGAGAGATGGGAGACTACAGCCGATTACCTTCTCAGCAGAGCGCACGATGCGCTGCAGTCTGTGTCTGTCCCTGACAGTGGCCCCGGCGTACCACACTGTGATGGACGCGCTGAGGATGGACTCGATGATGGCCGTGTAGAACTGCACCATCAGATGATGGTGCATCAAAATGAACAAAAGAATAATGCCAGGGTATAAAGCAAACACATTATAAAGTAGGGGTGCACCGATTTCAATTTTCTGGCCGATCACCGATTTTTAGAAAGTCTGACCTGCTGATTCTGATTTTCCGATACCGATTTTCAGGTGTGAAAAGGTCAAAATGTACCTTAAATTTTCCAATCTTACTTTATTGTAAACAAAGTTTAACCATAAAAGAATCAGTTCATTTTACTCTTTCACTTGTTACATTTTAAATTAATTTTTATTTTCATTTAAAAATTTAAAAAACAAAAAAAGATGATGCAGCATGTGTAACATTTTCAAGTCAGTGGGTAATAAGAAATAACACTCGCACAGGTAAGTTTGTCCTCACAGACTTATTCCAGTCATTTTTTCATTAGTGGCAGGTTTTTCTTGATGAACAAAAGCATTTCTGCTTTGTCACCAGACAGGCGACTTCTTTTCTCATCTACTACATGTCCAGCCAACTAAACAGGCGCTCGCTTTCAATGCTTGTGCATGGGGCAGAGAGGTAGGTTCAGGCAAGATGAGGAAAACAATTTTCATTAATCCTCCAGTAGACCAATGGGTCCTGGCCCCTTTCGACAGGAAAGAAACAGGTAGTTTTGTACCTGCATAGCTGAAGGGCTGGCCAGCTGTTGCTCCTTTTCTATGTTCTCCTTTAAGATTTCATCTTGAACTGCAAACAGTAGACTACACCTTTTTGCTGCAGATTCATCTCAGGAGGTCCCACTTCAGAGAATGTTCCTGCAGTAGGTGTGCATCTGGTCCCCCCCTCTGCTGAGAAGTAGCGATTCTTGTACCTTGTTTTGCATAAACAAAGAAAGATGGGTCAATCATTGTGTTTTGTATACATTAAAAGTTTTTTTTAAATTGAATTAAAAAAAAAAACATTTACCGGTACATTAAATTTAAAATAAACATTTCTTGATATAAATTTTCAATCAAGAAATGTTTATTTTAAATTTAATTTACCGGTAAATGTTTCTTGAAATATAGTAGTAGGCTAAAAGTAATTGTGTAATTGTGTAAAAGTAATTGTGACTACCTTGGATCCAGAGTAGTGGCCAAGCTGTACAGGGGCTCATCATGCTCAATTTTGATGAATCTTCTCACAACAGCCTCCAGCAATGTAGTTTTGGCTTCACCCACACCACGGTCTGTGCTGGCTTGTCTCTCCAAAATCCGTTTGAGTGATGGCTGGGATTACAGTTTAGAGTATTTGATGACGTTTGAATTGTTCGTCAATCAACTGTGCAGTAAAACTTAACATGGACATTAAAGGTCCACTGACGTGAATTTTTGACTATTCATAAAATTACTCAATATATATATATATTTTATCATTTAAATATGTTTGTTTTTGCAAACAAAATGATAAATCACTTTAATTTTGCTTTAAAAGTGATTTTGAACTTCAAGCCGTGTTTAATCATGGGAAATCCGATTACACTCGAACGCACCATATGTGATGTCACACTGGGCAGAGGGCTGTGGTGTCTTTAATAGCGGACAATTTAAAACTGGACGAATTTAGCAATCTATGTGAAGATTTGAGCTATTTGTCTTCATTTTGGGAAGCAGAAAATAGTTTGGGTGATGGAACAAGAAACAACAGGATCTAATTTAGGTCTGATGCTGTATCAGACTTACCTTCATGTCGAGCTGCTCATACCTGCGCACTGTGACAAGCCCAGAGCTCTGCCCGGTGTGACATCACAGATGGTGCGTTCGTGTGTAATGGGATTTCCCATGATTAAACACGGCTTGAAGTTCAAAATCACTTTTAAAGCAAAATTAAAGTGATTTATCATTTTGTTTGCAAAAACGAACATATTTAAATGATAAAATATACATATTTTGAGCAATTTTATGAATAGTAAAAAAATCATGTCAGTGGACCTTTAAACTTACATCAGAAGTCCAGATGTCTGTTGTACAGCTGAGAGTATTTTGATTAGCTTTTAGCAGGCTGCGGGTGTCTCTCATAACGTGGCCGAACATCTCCGGTACTGAAACATCAGAAAAATATCTCCGCCTCTGCATATAATATCGTGCATCAAGCTTCTAAAACCTTTGTCCTCAACGACTGAAAAGGGCTGGTCGTCTAATGCCACGAACTCCATCACTTTCCTCGTGGTAAGCTTTGCTCTTTTCGTTGTTCATAAAAGCTAACAGCAGCTGTGAAAACCACTGACTGGCTCTTTGATAGCGCTAGCTTAGCATTAGCTTGGTTGCTCGTTTCAATTGTTGCACACTTGGCTGCGTGGCGATTTCTTAAATAGCGAACAAGGGTTGTTGTATTAAAGGTTTTGGTTGTGGCTCCACCACGACTTACTTCGGCTTTACACAAGTTGAGATCTTTTGCTCATTTTAAAATAGTAGAACTTCCAAATAGACAACATGGCTGCTCCGAGTGGCCTGTGTTGACCATAGACATTATATATAGATATCTATGGTGTTGACTGTGTACTTGGGCGCATGTGCAGACGTGACCTGGTGGGCGGTCTATATAAGATATCTATGGTCAGCCCCCTCTCCGCCCCCCCTCCCCCCACCCCCTCTCTCACAGCAGAGAAAAAAGGGACAGCGGCTGATTTTCAGACTTTTGCGGCGATCGGTGGATAAAATCGGCTTCTCATTTAACGATCGGCCGATCGCCGATTTCCTCAAATTAAGGAAATCGGGGCCGATCGATCGGCCGGCCGATTTATCGGTGCATCCCTATTATAAAGCAAACACAAATAAAGCGAAGTGTATTTATACATATACGTACATGCTCACATATAAATATATATGTAAAGAGAGAAAAAAGTTGTCACAAAAATGTTGGAAGTGGGTACACAAATCAGTAGTTTTTAGTAGTGTTCTAATATATTGTTTGAATTCCTCTCTAAATACCAAGAAACAAGGTTTCTGATATGAGAATTTAAATTTATGTACATGATATTTTGCAACTAATAAAATTAGGTTGATAATATAATACAGGTAGTCCTCAACTTACGAACGAGTTCCGTTCCTACAGAGTCCCGTTCGCATGTCGAAAATCGTCGTAAGTCGGAAAACACACGAGTTGCCACTTATACACGTACATGTACTGTACAGTTACCAAGTTACCAAGCACTTTGCCTATCCTAACACAGTACCCTACATAATTATTAACACATACAGTACATTTGGAGCCATAATGAAGGAAAAAAAGTTAGCATGTCTGTTAGCATGTTAGCTCGTTGCGCGTCCGAGCGTTGCAGCTTCCAGCTGCTTCACGCGGTCCAAACTGTTTGTAACTGCATGGTATCTCCATACATTTGGAGCCATAATGAAGGTAAAAAGAGTTAATAACTTACTGGGAGCTGGTAAAGCCGTTTCTCCGCGTTTCTCAGTGTCCCCGGTGGGGCTGACGTTAGCATGTTAGTTCTGGGTCCGACCAACATCTGAGGCTGCCAGGTGGAGCATCGAGGCGAGCTCCCGGCCATAGCAAGCATATCCGCCGCTCGTCGGCTCCGTGTCCCCGGTGGGGCTGGCGTTAGCATGTTAGCTCCGGGTGCCACCAACATCCAGGCCGCCAAGCCGTTCGTCCGCGTTTTAGCTTGTTAGCTCCGGGTGCCACCAACATCCAGGCTGCCAAGCCGTTCGTCCGCTTTTTCGCTTGTTAGCTCCGGGTGCCACCAACATCCAGGCTACCAAGCCGTTCGGCCGCGTTTTAGCTTGTTAGCTCCGGGTGCCACCAACATCCAGGCCGCCAAGCCGTTCGTTTGCCTGAGACGTCCACAGAGTTCACCGACCGTTTCCAGCAAATTTATCCGAGTGAAGCAATCTCTGATCGGACAGACGGTCTGTCCAAAGCCGGCTGTCAAAGCCGGAGGTAACTGAAGCTAAACGACAACTGCCGAACACTGCCGAAAACTGCCGAACACTGCCGAAAACTGCGTAATCTGCTTCAAAATAATAATACATTAATAATAATAATAATAATTTATTTGTAAAGCCATTTAAAACAACCACAGCTGCAACAAAGTGTTGTACACATAAAATCAAGAACATTTAAACACATAAAATAAGATTTTTCAATTTTTTTAAAATTTATTTTATTTTATCTAAAAAAGTTAAGTCTGGTCCTCTGGACATTCAAAAAATAAAACAACACAAAGCAAAACAAATGTAGAAACGTTTCGTCTTTCGTCCGAAAGACTTCCTCAGTCTGAGTTGCTGTGTTCAGCTCAGTCTTATAAATAGCACCCTCTCACAGTGTTACACAACCAGTTGGCTGATGACAGCCTGAAACCAGCTGCTCACATGATCAAGGAGGGCCATCAGCCTAACAATGGATCATTAGCACCCTGATGGTTGTTTGCTATTCACAGAGGGCTGAGTGATACTAGCAATAACAGCATTGTAAGAGGGAGACAGTTGAACCCGGAGGCCTCCACCCCTGTTTAATGATGGACGGTTTCTTTTCACAAAGATGGCCTCCTTTACTCCTCTCTCAAACCATCGTTCCTCTCTATCAAGGATGTGAACATCTTCATCCTTGAAAGAGTGACCGCTGGCCTGGAGATGAGTGTAGACCGCAGAGTCCTGACCTGATGATGTTGATCTTCTGTGCTGGGCCATCCTTTTGGCCAGTGGCTGTTTAGTTTCCCCGATATAAGACTGATCACAGCCCTCCTGACACTGAACAGCATACACAATATTACTCTGTGCCGGGGGACTGGATCTTTGGGATGAACCAGTCTTTGCCGTATATCGGGGAAACTAAACAGCCACTGGCCAAAAGGATGGCCCAGCACAGAAGATCAACATCATCAGGTCAGGACTCTGCGGTCTACACTCATCTCCAGGCCAGCGGTCACTCTTTCAAGGATGAAGATGTTCACATCCTTGATAGAGAGGAACGATGGTTTGAGAGAGGAGTAAAGGAGGCCATCTTTGTGAAAAGAAACCGTCCATCATTAAACAGGGGTGGAGGCCTCCGGGTTCAACTGTCTCCCTCTTACAATGCTGTTATTGCTAGTATCACTCAGCCCTCTGTGAATAGCAAACAACCATCAGGGTGCTAATGATCCATTGTTAGGCTGATGGCCCTCCTTGATCATGTGAGCAGCTGGTTTCAGGCTGTCATCAGCCAACTGGTTGTGCAACACTGTGAGAGGGTGCTATTTATAAGACTGAGCTGAACACAGCAACTCAGACTGAGGAAGTCTTTCGGACGAAAGACGAAACGTTTCTACATTTTTTTTTGCTTTGTTTTGTTTTATTTTTTGAATGTCCAGAGGACCAGACTTAGCTTTTTTAGATTTTTTTACTTGGATTATTGAGCATGCATCAGATTATTTTATTTTAATTTTTTTATTAATAAGATGCGCTCGTAACACCGAATCACCGTAAGTCGAGACTGCCGTAAGTCGAGGACTACCTGTAATGGTTTGTTTTATTAATGGGATAAGAAAAGAATCCAAACAACACATTCAAGAATATTTTGGGAAATAAAAGTGCAAATATCTTGCCAGAAAGTACATAAGAAAGGACATGACCAGAATAAATGACAGAGATCTTCTTCACAGAGTTGGCAGAATGAGCAGTTCATGTCAATGTCCTTTTTGTATCGTTGAAGCTTAAGACTTGCAGGGATAAAAACTATGGATAATCTTAAAGGATACTTCGTTGATTTTATTAATAACCAAATATTTAGATCGAAGGCACCAGATTTTTTTCCAGTTCAGGTCTGGTGCAAGGTTATTCCAATAAGATACAACATTTGGAACAGAGACTATGTCCTTCTGGAATAAGGCACATGTATCACGGTTGTTTTTTGTCTTTTTATTGGAAAAACAGATTTGACCAATATTAGAGTCAGCAGGGTTCAAACTTAGTGGAGTCAGTAGAGAAGTTATAGAGGACTTCAGAAGCATTATAACACCAGATGGGATAGCGTCAAAAACAAACGCGTATTCCTTTTGTGGTATAGGAATGCCAAACGTGTTTAGAAGTTTAGAATAAGACATTAAAACACCATTGGGATTAAATAGCTGCTGAACTAAGATGATTCCATGTTCAAACCAATTTTCCGAGAATAAAGACTTACGTTTGTACAAAATGTCTCCATTGTTCCAAATATAATATCGACGGGGTGAGAAATTGTGCTTGTAAATTAAAGTCTAGGAAAGAAGCATTTGTTTATGGAAATTATATAGCTTTATTTTTCAATGTTGTAGTTGCAAAGAACAACAAATTTAAGGCCAACAAGTTTAGAGAATAAATAATTAGATATAAAGATCCAGATTGAGGGATTTTTAAGAAACTGTTTGATCCCATTTATTTTGAACGTATTGTTTAAAGTTGAGAAATCAAGAAAATGTAGGTCACCATGTTCATATGAGTTCATCAAGACTGATTTTCTGATATAATGAATTCTATTTTTCCATGTAAATCTATATAGCATTTGATCAATTACAGGTAGTCCCCGAATTACGAGCGCTCTGATCTACGAGGTTCCAGACTTACGAGCTGGCGAATTTTTGGAAAAAACGCAAAAAATACTGAGTTTTCATGTGTTTTTTCACCACAGTTAGTTAGCTAAACATATGGACACACGTTTCCGATCATTTTTATGCACTCATAAGCAGTTTTTTGATGAAAAACGAGTGTTTGTAGTCGCGCTAGCGAAACCGTTCCAATTTACGAGCGAAATTCCGGACTTACGAGAGACATGGCAACCGTTCCAAATTACGAGATTTCCGGTTTACGAGCGCCTCGTTGTAACGGATCTCGCTCGTAAATCAGTTGTTTGTTTGTTTTACAGAAAGAGACAAAGCTGGATAAGTTAAACGGGAGATGCCTTCTGCTTTAGTTAACAAAATTCTTCCTCTAGTTTGATTTGATTTGATTTGATGTTTATTCATTCATTTTAAAAGAACAGTACAAGACAGTTTCATCAGATACAAGAATACAAGTAGGATAAAATGAAGGGAGCAGAAAGAAGATGAAATCTTATTATATCTGCCCCTTATTTCACAGTTTGTTCAACCAATGATAACCTTCAAGCAACATCACAGAATGAATAATTCTACTTATTTTTCTAACTGTAATACACAAACTACATCACAAAATGAATAATTCTACTTAATTTTCCTAACTGTAATACACAAACTAGATCACAAAATGAAAAATTCTACTTAATTTTTCCAACTGTAATACACAAACTACATCACCCATAATTCTACTTGATTTTTCTAACTGTAATACACAAACTACATCACAAAATGAATAATTCTACTTAATTTTTCCAACTAATACACAAACTACATCACACTTAATTTTTATTTTATTTTTACTTTTTTTTATTATTATTTTTTATTTAATTTTCCTAACTAATACACAAACTAGATCATAAAATGAATAATTCTACTTAATTTTTCTAACTGTAATACACAAACTACAAGATGGCACAACATCAAGATGTTGACAAAATGAATAATTCTACTTAATTTTCCTAACTGTAATACACAAACTACATCACAAAAATGAATAATTCTACTTCATTTTTTCTAACTGTAATACACAAACTGCGTCACAAATGAAAAACTACTTAATTTTTCTAACTGTAATACACAAACGCACTAAGCTACATCATAAGTACAACATAAGTGTAATACACAAACACACTAAGTTACATCATATATAGTTTTTGAGCAAGTCCTTTTTGACCTTTTTCTTAAATGTACACATTGATTTTGCATTTTTAACATCACTCTCCAGAGCATTCCACAATCGAACTCCCTGAATTGAGGTAGACCGTCCCTTTAAGCTGGTTCTGAATTGTGGTTTGATGAATATCTCTGTTCCCTTGAGATTGTAACAACTTTGTCTTTTTATAAAATTTCTTTGGATATTTAAAGGTAATGTGTTATTATGAGCCCTATACATAACTGATAAAATACTATATTCTACCAATTCCTGGAATTTCAATAAGTTTAGCTGAAGAAACAAGGTGTTTGATGGGTGACTGAAATGTTTTCTGGTGATTACTCTTACAGCTCTCTTTTGTAAAATAAAAACAGGCTTTGTAATTGTTTTGCACGCTTTTCCCCAAACCTCAATACAATAGATTAAATGTGGAGCAATGATTGTGTTATACAACATATGCAGAGCTTTATCAATTAAAAAATCCCTGACTTTATACAGTACTGCAATTGATCTAGCAATTTTTGTTTTAATGGAATTTACATGATGTTTCCATGTCAGTTTGTCATCAATGATAACACCCAGAAACTTCACTTCACTCACTTTACAGATCACAACATCTTCAATTTCAAATGGATTGTCATCAACAATTCTCTTTTTGTTACTGAATATCATGTAATTAGGTTTATCTAGATTCAAAGATAATTTGTTTAATTTGAACCAAGTTTGTATTTTTATAAATTCTGTTTTCATCATATCCAAAATCTGTTTTATGTCCAGAGGTGGGTAGGAACTAGTTACATTTACTCCGTTACATTTACTTAAGTAGCTTTTTGTGAAAATTGTACTTGTGAGAGTAGTTTAAATGTGAAAGACTTATACTTTTACTTGAGTAAATTTTAGGGGAGAAAACCACAACTTTTACTCAGTTACTATGGGCTTTCTGCCGATCGCTACAGTTACTTTTGTTTCAAGTATGTAAAAACATTTGCAGCAAAATTATTGCGTAACTTATTGTCACCTGACATGTAACCAATCAAGTGAAGCCAACCAGTCACGTGACCACAACAAACTCTCCGCGCGGGCCATGTTGAGTGACGTCGGAGATTCTGGTAAACAGTTAGTGCTGTTTATAGGATGTCAAAATGTAAGAAAATGAGTTCCAACATTTACTGGTAGAAACAAAGTTTTGCAGAAAGTCAAGTTTATTATTATTTAGCAGAATTATTTGGGCTACAGTTGCCTTTGTGTTTTTTTTTTATTTACAACAATGTAAAAGATAAGTGGTTTATTTCTAAATCCTTTTGGCTGGTATTGCCTTTGTGTTTTTATTTATAACAATGTATGTTCAGTCTCATTAAAAGTTATGTTTCCTTGTAAATACATTTGCATGTTATAATTTAATGACACGAGACGGTACTCCGCAGTTACTCACTACTTGAGTAGGTTATAATCAAAGTACTTTATTACTTTTACTCAAGTAAATTTTTGGATGCCTACTCACTACTTTTACTTGAGTAATATTTGGTTCAAGTAACAATACTTTTACTTGAGTAAAAATTTTGAATACTCTACCCACCTCTGTTTATGTCTTTACCCGAACAGAAAAAAGTGGTGTCATCGGCAAAAAGAACACATTTAAGTAGTCCTGACACATTTACCAAGTCATTCACATATAAAATAAATAACTTTGGTCCAAGCACAGAGCCCTGAGGAACTCCACAAGTGATATCACGGAGGTCAGATCTAACATCATTTATTTGCACAAACTGTTTCCTATCTTTCAAATAGCTAGATACCCACTGTAATGCTGGTCCTCTAATACCATATTTATTTAGTTTTTCAAGGAGAATGGTGTGGTCAATGGTATCAAATGCTTTTTTTAGATCAACAAAAACACTAACACAGTACTGTTTATGATCGACAGCATTAGTTATTTGTTCCATAAAATCCATGAGAGCCATTGAAGTAGAGTTTTTTTCTCTAAACCCATACTGACTGCTACTTAAAATATTTTGTTTATCAATAAATTGATCCAATCTGGTCACAAATAGTTTTTCTAGAATTTTTGAGAACTGTGGTAATAAGGATATTGGCCTATAATTATTGAATAGACATTTATCACCATTTTTAAAAAGAGGAATTACCTTTGCTACTTTCATGTTATCTGGAAATATTCCTGTTGAAAAAGATAAATTGCATATATATGTAAACGGTTCAATAACATAACTCATTATTTCTTTTACGAACATCATATCCATGTCCACCCAGTCTTTTGATCTCTTGTCTGAGAGATTTTTTACCATTTTCATAATTTCCTCTTTGTTAGTTCCATTAAGAAAAATACTGTTGGTGCAACTTTTAATTGAATGACACACCTTATTATCTACTTTTGGTATTTTAGCTGCAAGGCTTGATCCAATATTTACAAAATATTGATTAAATTCATTTACGATATCATTCTCATCATGTATTTCTTTGTCATCTTTCACAAAATATTTTGCAATGTTCGTTTTTGCTTTATGACTTTTTAGAACATCATTTATTACTCGCCATGTTGTTTTAGTGTCACCATTGCTCTTGTTTAATAAATCACTATAGTATTCTTTCTTGCATTTTCTTATAATCATTACCAATTTATTTTTATATTTTTTATATTTTTCTTCAGCTTGTTGTGTTCTCGTTTTTAAGAAACATGAATACAAGTAATTTTTTTTACAAGCATTTCTCAACCCTTTAGTCATCCAAGGTTGGTCAACAATATTTCTTTTTCTACGATTTCTTTGCACACAATTCTTTTCATACAGAGCTTCTAAAATGTTCATAAATTCATCATATGATCTGTTAACATCATCAATATACACGTCCTTCCAGTTTTGCTTCTGTAAATCATCTTTTAATTGATCCATAGCTTTTTTTGATGTGTTTATTATTTTTTTCTTAATTGTAACTTCTTTTGTAATGTTTTGATCATTTCTGTAGATAGTGAAAACTGGTAAATGATCACTTAAATCAGTTGTTAAGATACCACCTGTCATATCCCCATTTGTTATATTTGTGAAAATGTTGTCAATTATCGTAGCACTATGAGTTGTAATTCTTGTTGGTTTTGATATTAACGGATAAAGATTTAAACTATACATTGAATTTAGAAATGTGCTGATGTTATTTGAATCTGTTTTATTTCCCAGGTCAATATTAAAGTCTCCACACAAGAAAACTTTTTTATTTAAACTCTTTTCCAATAGTTGTATGATTTTATCGGTGAATATTTCTATATTTGATCCTGGTGATCGATATACACAACTTATGGATATGTTTTTAGCATTTTCGTTTAATATTTCTATTGTTATTATTTCCATAAGATTGTCAACAATTATTGACATTTCATTAATTATTCTACATTTTATTTCATTTTTGACAAATAGAGCTACTCCACCACCTTTTTTATTGTTTCTATTTAAATGATATAATTCATATCCTTCGATGTGAACATTATTTTTGTTTTCATCATTAAGCCATGTCTCTGACAGTGCTATTAATGTAAAAGTTCTGTTTAACTGTTTTAAATAATCTGTTATTTTGGATATATTTGCATTTATACTTCTACTATTGATGTGAATAATAGAGAGATCTCCATTTGTTATATTGATGTCATTAAACTGTTCTTCATTATAGTATTCACAGTCTTTTATAGCAGGATAAAAGTTTGCATCAACCACATCTTCAACATTGTATATTTTAAATTCTGAGTCTTCGTTTGTTGTTGTCATGTTTTAATGTATTTGTTTGTTTGTTCATTTTTGTCAATTTTTGTGTATGAACATGTGATAGTGATTGGTGATTTGTCATTTTTGAGCTCATTTAAATGTGTCTAAGTCTTTCAGATCTTTTATTATTTTAGCTTGAGAATTTTCATGTACTTTGATCCATATGTGACCAGCCACTCCAAATCCAGGAACAAGTCGGCACAGCTCTAACTGAGAAAAAAATCAATAAACCTTCAACTTCTGAGAAATTAGTGAAAATCGTTTTTTTGCAAAATGTACCAGTTGAAGTTGTGAAGAAACCATCCCATGCTTTAAAAAACACTTTATAAGTGTTTAAACTGATAAACTTTGTGTTAGAAATCAGTTTGTTTTCAGAGTAAAACCAAGCCGCAGTGATTTGCGTACTGGGGGCGGGGACCCTCTCAGCTGATTAACATGCGGGACTTGTTTGGCTGGTATCAGAGCTTTGTTACTGGCTTCGGCCAATAACGTGCAGCTTTGAAAGAAGCACATGGCTACTTAACATCTATAGATCGCCCAGTGGACACAAGGAACAAGGAAAATAATAAAATAAAGCCGATCAAAGCGTCAGAGCTGTCAGCTGTTTTTCCGACCGACCCGAGGGAAAAAAAGAAGCCTTTACTGCGTGCGCAAGCAAATCGCAAGCAAATCAGTTTCCATCCTACATAATACATCCATCCATACGTCCATCCATCCATCCACTATCTTTATTTCATTAGACAAAGCAGACACACGTAATCACCGCGCCATGCGCGCAGCCACTGCGGTAAAGTGAGCCTCTACTCGGCTCCGTGTCTGCAGCCATGGTCTGTGTCCAGCTGCGCATCGCGCAATCACACGCGTTGGATTGGCTTAGGTTTTACAAATCGCAGCAAAGAAACTAAAATTTAAAGCACGATAATGGTGCACCAATTATGCAGATTCAACTGGCCGTTTGAAAAGGTAAAATGTACAGTTAAGATCGGATGGATCAGCCGTTCACGCAGCTGTCAGCTGCTGTCATCATGATAAAAAAGCTGAATGGAGCAGCGTGTTTAATTAAAATAGCCTTGTTTTTCCCAGATAATTTTGCTCTAAAATGTTTTTGTTTATCTTTATGTAAGGTTATCTTTAGAATTTATTTTTCATGTTAATATATATTTGGTGAAACAAGAAATCTTATCTTTCTTTCTTTGAAATACATTATTTGGATGAATGGATGGATGGATGGATGGAAACCGACCAGCCCACAAAAGCTTAATAAAAAAGACCTACAGCAAAGATAAGGCCTTTCTGCCCTGATGACACAAAAGTCATGTAGCACCAACACCTTTGTGACATCTAAAATAAGTCTGTGCAGGAGCTTGGTGTGTGTAAAGCCTTATTTTATTTTGTTTTCCCCCTGTCTAACCTTCTTAGATGCAACATAAGCATCTCCTGAATTTACTCAACATCTTCAGCTATTATACAAACTTTTCCAGTGTCATCAACTTTATAAAGTGCATTCCTGTCCTGTAGGGGAGACCGGGTATGGTTGTAACACTTTTTGCTCCAGCACCTTTAACTCACAGAATTTTTGAGCTAGAGTTTTCAAACTTTTATACAAAATACCCACATTTGTTGACTACAAATGGCACCAATTCAAACCTCTGCAAGAATATCACAGACCTCATGAGTTCATGTCAAATACATGGTGGTCCTTTGTTACAACCACACTTGCTGGGGTAAGTTGTAACAATTAGACAAAATAAGCAAAAACAGAGGCCACACCATGTGATATGCTTCAAAAAGAGGTTTACTGAATTAAAAGAACAATACAAGAACAAAATGTCTCTCTCTCTTTCTGTGACTGACCATAACTCAAATACAGGTGGTCCCCGACTTACGAGCACATCGACTTACAACGTTCCGGACTTACGAGCTGACTAACGAATAGTAAAGTTGTACAGAACATACAGAAAATACAGCACTGGAATGTGTTTTTAGATGAAAGTGTGTTAGCTAACTGTTTGTAAACAAAGTTCTGTGCATGTTTATGAACCACGTTTGTGTTGAAAAATGGGTTCGTAGTAGCGCTAGCATACATTTTCCAACTTAGTCGGGGACCACCTGTATACTGTTTGTGTGTGCATGTGTGTAAATTATTCTACTAGAACAATCTTCCTTAACATGTAGACCTATAATGCCTAAATATAATATAATGCCATATAAGGCCTAAATATGTGTTACAACCCACCCCAACCCTGTCAGCCATGTTTAGCTAGCTGTAGTAGCATAGTGGTTTGAAATTAGCACAGGAAAATGCATCACATTTTGCCTGAGAAATTACACTTTCATCTAATGTAAGTTATATGGTTTTATCTGCAACAGTATAAGTACTAAACAAAATATAGTCATGGTCAAAAAATTTACTTTCTTACCTCAAAATCAGTTTTTTCTCCTTAGTATCTGCATGTACCTGTTTCCAGACTTGACAATCACAATATGGTATTGTGGAGGAAGCGGGTAAACACTGAAATGATCATGTGAATCCTATCTTATCCCTGATTGGTGGAACTGGTGGTGTTACAACTCTCCCCATGTTACAACTATACCCGGTCTCCCCTACCTTTAACACCATTTTTATTATACTTTTACTGCTGTTAATATCATAATTTTTACCATTGGTGTGTGATACTGTTCATTAAATTTTTAAACCTCTTTTATGTTGTGTGTGTGAAGCACCTTGATAACAGTTTATCTGTTTTTTTTTTTCATTCAAGCTTTATTTATACAGGCTAGCCTCGTTGAGCCACGGGGACTCATTTACAAGAGGGACCTGTCTCACTCACACCTAGGGTCAATTTTAGAGTTACCAATCAGCCTAACATGCATGTTTTTGGACTGTGGGAGGAAACCGGAGCACCCGGAGAAAACCCACGCATGCACGGAGAGAACATGCAAACTCCACCCAGAAAGGCCCCCAGACCGGGATTTGAACCGGGGACCCTTTTAACTGTGCTATATAAATAAAATTGACTTGACTTGACTACTGTAGTTGTGACCCTTATTTTTTGGGGTGGGCTGTAACAAAACAATTAACATTATTAATGTGTAAAACATGTCACAATAACATAAAATACAATTCTTTGTATTAATGTTGTTTTTTTAAAGATCAAAAGGAAGTTTGCCAGTAGGGGTGTAGGAAAAAATAGATTTTTTAAAGACTCTGGATTCTTAGTCCTGGCGATTCAGAATCAATTCTAAATGCTCCAAAATCAATTTTTAAACATGTTTAATTTTACCCTGATGCATGCTCAATAATCCAGGTAGAAAAATCTAAAAAAGCTAAGACTGGAGTCAGCTCAGTCTTTAGCACCCTCTCACAGTGGATGAACCAGTTTGCTGATGACAGCCGAAACCAGCTGCTCACATGATGGAGGACCATCAGCCTAACAATGGATCGTTAGCACCCTGATGGTTGTTTGCTATTCACAGAGGGCTGAGTGATACCAGCAATGACAGCATTATTGTCCCCCTCTTATAATGCTTGAGTTAAAGGTTACTACACTTTGGTAGGCTGAAGTCTGTTTTTGTCTGTATATTTTGAATTATTTGTATGTGATGGACTGGAGACCTGTCCAGGTGTCCCACGCCTCTCGCACAGTGATGACTGGACATGGACACCAGTGAGCCCCATGACTCTTAAAGGAAGAAGTGGTTAAAGATGATGGATGGATGAATTATTTGTTCCTATATTTTTATTTTATTGTTTTAGAGGAATCCAGGCAACTAAGCTAACCTAATACAGTACTGGTAATTCAAGTTACAGCATTTAATGCATTCCTGTATTATTTGTTTGTATTTTTGGTATGAATATCAAATGATTCAAAAACTTTGATAAAGTACAGAACCTACAATTATTGTTTTAAATAAATGTTCTATTTGTTTACATTGTTGTTAATGTTTTCAGTTTAAAATTATTGTTTTAAATAAATGTTCCATTTGTTTACATTGTTGTTATTCTCAGTTTAAAATTATTGTTTCAAATAAATGTTCCATTGGTTTACATTGTTGTTTAATATTCTCAGTTTAAAATTATTGTTTTAAATAAATGCTCCATTTGTTTACATTGTTCCCTGATAGCAAACGGATTCCGGACCGGATCCGTTCCGGATCTACCGTAGGATCCGAAACGGATGCTTAAAACGGATCTGGATCGGAGTCCACTTGCACACCGGATCGGATCCGATTCGGATCCGGATCACAGATCCAGATCGGATATGGTCCGGACCCTATCCGGATCCACTCATTAAAGAGGGTTTTTGGGTACATCCGGCCCGGATCCGTTTTGGACCCGTTCATGGAATGTTTCATCCGGCCCGGATCCGTTTTGGACCCGTTCATGGAATGCTTCATCCGGCCCACATCCGTTTATGTTACTCATATCGGAGGTGGACTAATTTGGTCCAGAACCTTTATTTATCATGAATTGAGAGAAGTAGCTAAAAACTTGTAAACCAGCTCCAAAAAGACTCCATACATCTAACCAGTTTAACATTGAACACATGAAAATAATTTATTGTGAAGCTGCAAAAGACCTAAAATTGGGTTCTGAGTAAATTTACAGTTGTGAGGCTGCACAATGGCGCAGTTAGTAGTACTGTTGCAGGTGCTAAAATCCCAGCCAGATGTCTTTCTGCATGTGTTTGCATGTTCTCCGTGTACATGCATGGGTTCTCTAGGTACTTCATCTCGTCTGTTATCCACAAACTATGCTGTACTGTTCTCCCTACTCTATACCAGGACAAAACGAAGCCCCTTTTTTCATTTATCAAGACTTTAAAGTTTTCACTTTTTAACCCAGGAAAGTTAGTTAACAGAACTCAAAAATTTAAGTACAAGATGAGACATTTTTAAAGGTAACAAAAATCAATTTTTATTAGTTTGTTGCCCTTGATCTAAGTACAGAATACATGTACGGTACTCAGAACTGTTGACTTTGTATTAATCAAAGCACATGAAACAAAACTTACAAAAAATCTGAAGCAGCTGATAATGTTTAAATACATCAAGTAGAACAAACTTGAAATGACTACACTGTTAAAATAAATAGGGTGGTTAAACTTAAAAACTTGAGTTCAAAAGCTGCCTTAAAAACAAGTTAACGCAACTTCAAATGTTTTTTTCCCAACTTAGGATGGCAAGCTAGAAAAGTAGCCCAATTTATGATAAGTCATTGTTTAAATATGATACCATAAGTTGAAATGACTAACTATAGAACATTATTCATTCTCCAAAAATTGAGTACTCGTACTCTTGTCAAGTAAAATTACAATCATATTCTATTTGAAGTCAAATAACTAAGTTATACCCTTGTTTAATTAATGTTTACCGGTACTTGTTGTATGAACTTCATACTTTGAGTTTAAACAACTTGCAAAGTTACATTATCCATTCATAAAAACTTGTTTTCATTTGTTAAAGTAACAAACAATTACTGTATACCCGATATATACTTTCAACTCTCATGTTAAAGTTAAACTGACATACCAATTCCCTTTTTGAATTCATTTAACTCAAGATTTTAAGGCAGCAATTGAACTTAAAATAGCAATTTAAGTAAACTAACATTTCCAAATACAGTATTGTTCCGTCTCCACTAAGAATGCCAAGTTCACCATTTTCCTAAAAACAATTACACCAAATACGCTTCCATTTCAAATATGAAACATTAATTTTTATCTTTCTCTATCAAATACAGATGAGACCAGCCTTAAATCAAGTGTAAAAGGAAACATTTGTCCAAGACAAGCAGAAGTGTTGACATTTATTGGAGGACCGAAACTGACAAATAAAAACAGAAATACCATATGTATATACATATATATACATATATACATACATACATACACATATATATACATACATACATACATATATATATATATACATATATACATACATACATATATATATATACATATATACATACATATACACATAAATATATATATACACATATATACATACATATACTGTATATATATACATATACACATATATACATACATATACACATATATACATACATATACTGTATATATATACATATACAGGTAGTCCCCGACTTACGAGCGCTTTTACTTACGAGGTCCCGGACTTACGAGTATGCATCTCATTTAAAAAAATAAAAAATAAAAAAAAATTTTTTACTTTTTTTTATAAATGAATACGTGTACAGTACTGTACAGTCACCAAGCACTTAACCTATCCTAACACAGTTTTTAAAGATGAAGGAGTGAGTTGAATTGTCTCCCTTTCACATAAAGGGAGCTAGCTCCCTTTATGGGAATGGAGCCTGTAGGGAGGAGGGACACCATTCAACTGAATCCTTAACTGTGTTAGGATAGGCTAAGTGCTTGGTGACTGTACAGTACTGTACATTTATCCATTTATAAATAAACAATAAAAAAATAAAAATACTGTATATTTTTAATAAATAGATAAATGTACAGTACTGTACAGTCACCAAGCACTTAGCCTATCCTAACAGTTTTTAAAGATGAAGGAGTCAGTTGAATTGTGTCCCTCCTCCCTGCAGGCTCCATTCCCACAAAGGGAGCTAGCTGAAAACATTTGTCATATATATATATATATATATATATATATATATATATATATATATATATATATATATATATATATATATATATATATATATATATATGCACTTAAAAGGCTCCAATTAATTAAGAACTTTGTTTTATAAATTTAATAGACCATCTATAATGTCCATATTTTTAACACAATTTCCAGTTTACTGTACACTGTATTCTAAAAAAAGAGAAGAAAATGTCCTTACTTTTATGGAAGGGGTGTTGCAGGGGAGGGAGAAAGGCTTATTGGGAGGGACTTGCAGAAGTTGCAGGTGAGTGAGGAGGGGCAAGTGAGTGAGGAAGGGCAGGTGAGTCCAAAATGGCAGCTGAGGTGGAGGGGCAAGTGATGCAGAAGGTGATGTTGATGCTGGTGCAGGTGAGTGAGGAGGGGCAGGTGAGTCCAAAATGGCAGCTGAGGTGGAGGGGCAAGTGATGCAGAAGGTGATGTTGATGCTGGTGCAGGTGAGTGAGGAGGGGCAGGTGAGTCCAAAATGGCAGCTGAGGTGGAGGGGCAAGTGATGCAGAAGGTGATGTTGATGCTGGTGCAGGTGAGTGAGGAGGGGCAGGTGAGTCCAAAATGGCAGCTGAGGTGGAGGGGCAAGTGATGCAGAAGGTGATGTTGATGCTGGTGCAGGTGAGTGAGGAGGGGCAGGTGAGTCCAAAATGGCAGCTGAGGTGGAGGGGCAAGTGATGCAGAAGGTGATGTTGATGCTGGTGCAGGTGAGTGAGGAGGGGCAGGTGAGTCCAAAATGGCAGCTGAGGTGGAGGGGCAAGTGATGCAGAAGGTGATGTTGATGCTGGTGCAGGTGAGTGAGGAGGGGCAGGTGAGTCCAAAATGGCAGCTGAGGTGGAGGGGCAAGTGATGCAGAAGGTGATGTTGATGCTGGTGCAGGTGAGTGAGGAGGGGCAGGTGAGTCCAGAAAGGCAGCTGAGGTGGAGGGTACTGGTGATGCAGAAGGTGCTGGTGAGTGAAGAGAGACAGGTGAGTCAGGAGAGGCAGCCGAGTTATATATAAAAAAAGAAATAAAAAAAAAGAAAAGAAAAAAGTCCTTACCTTTATGGAGGGGCAGGTGATGCAGAAGGTGCTGGTGAGTGAAGAGGGACATGTGAGTCAGGAGAGGCAGCCGAGTTATATAAAAAATAAAAATAAAAATGTTACCTTTATGGAGGGGCAGGTGATGCAGAAGGTGCTGGTGATGCTGGAGGGTCAGGTGATGCAGAAGTCGCTGGTGGTGCTGCTACAGGTGAGTGAGGAGGGGCAGGTGAGTCCAGAAAGGCAGCTGAGGTGGAGCTCCCTGATCTGCTATACTCTTGGGCACGCGCCCAGCCTGAGCAAAGACAAACGCTTAATAAATTACTGTCAAATTCAGAATACAGTTTAATGTGTAATATAATCTTAATTTAATCTTTAATCTAAATAAATGGCATTCTTTACAATAAATAAACTATACTAACAATAATAAAAATCTTAATAAATACAATAACAGTCAGAACCAGAACAATAAGCAGCAACAAAATGTTTACAATCTAACTAATCAAGTTTTTAAGTTTTTGTCCAAAAAGACCAACTTGTCTACATTTTCTGCTAAAAGCACAGATCTAGTTGCAGTGAATTTCTCCAGCAGTGGAGAAAATTATCTTAATAACAACAGTAGCAGCAGTGTGGCTGTATTTTTCCTCATTACTCACAACAAGCTCTTCTTGGACCTGGTCCCACCTGTCCCTGGAAAAGTTCAGAGTTCAGTCATCACAGACATCTTTGCTGCAGGTGATCTGGCAAATTTCCCTGAAGCGGAAGAAGTCAACTGCTATCTCTGTCCCAGACTGAAAAAAAAAACACAAAGAGAAAGAAGCTCAGAGGTGACAGGGCCTTCTCAGTTGCAGGTCCAAGACTGTGGAATGAGTTGCCACTGAGTGTCAGGCAGTCTCGCGTAAAAACCCACTTCTATTCTCTCGCCTTTAACACTATGTCATTTGTTTTGATCCTCTCTGTAATATACACTGTTCACCATTTTAGTTAGTTTCTGTTGCTATTTCTATCTATATTATGTTTTTATTTTTTGTTTTCCTGTCTGCTTTGCTGGTTTGTTTCTATTGTACAGCACTTGGCCTTGTGTCTGTTTAAATGCTCTAAAAATAAAATGGTATGGTAATATTTCAAATGTTTATTTCTTTTAATGTTGATGGTTATAACTGCTAACTAATGAAAACCCTAAATTCAGTATCTCAGAAAATTGGGATATTATTTAGACCACTGGGAAAAAAATAGGATTTTTAGAAATGTTGGCCAACTAAAAAGTATGAACATGAAAAGTATGAGCATGTACAGCATCAATACTTAGTTAAGATTCCTTTTGTCAGGATTACTGCAGCAATGTGTTGTGGCATGGAGTCGATCAGTCTGTGCCACTGCTCAGGTGTTATGAGCCCAGGTTATTCTTGCAGATTTAATTTTCCAACAGGACTTGGCACCTGCACATAGTGCCAAAGCTACAAGTACCTGGTTTAAGGACCATGGTATCCCTGTTAACTGACTAGCAAACTCGCCTGACCGTAACCCCACAGAAAATCTATGGAGTATTGTGAAGAAGATGCGATACACCAGACCCAACAATTCAGAAGAACTGAAGGCCACTATCAGAGCAATCTGGGCTCTCATAACACCTGAGCACTGAGCAGTGACACAGACTGATGGACTCCATGCCACGCCGCGTTACTGCATTAATCCAGGCAAAAGGAGCCCCAACTAAGTATTGATGCTGTAAATGCTCATACTTTTCATGTTCATACTTTTAAGTTGGTCAACATTTCTAAAAATCTTTTTTTTTTTTATTGGTCTTAAGTAATATTCTAATTTTCGGAGATATCGAATTTAGGGTTTTCATTAGTTGTCAGTTATAATCATCAACATTAGAAGAAATAAACATTTGAAATATATCAGTCTGTGTGTAATGAATGAATATAATATACAAGTTGCACTTTTTGAAAGGAATTACTGAAATAAATCAACATTTTCATGATATTCTACTTGTATGACCAGCACCAGTATGTCAATGAACAGTATAAATCCTGAGAAAACAGACCAGTCATCAATTCAGTTTGTCACGACTTAAAGGTTTAGTATGTAATTTCTGGAACACGCTGGAACTTAGGAAAATTTTGAACAGAGACACGTTTCTGGTCCCTCCCCCTCAGAGCCATATATGGCTCTGAGGCTTGCTCTTGCCCTAGCTCTGCTGAAATTCAAATTCAAGCTCTGTTTTTATTGGCTGATTCAAATTCAAGCTCTGTTTTTATTGGCTGGTTACAAAATCTGTTTTTATTGGCTGGTTAACGGTGGGTCACTGTGGCTTTTTAGAAATGCTTTTAGAGAAGCAAGGGGACAATAGTTTTTTTCAGAGATTACTTGTCTAAAATCAGTATGTCAGGAGGTAGTGACAGAGTGAAGAAATATGTTAAAAATATATTGTTAGAAAAGTTAAATACTGAACCTTTAAGGTTTGAACAAGGGGAAGTCCTTAAAGGTCCGCTGACATGATTAGTTTACTATTCATAAAATTGCTCAAAATATATCGTTTTTGCAAACAAAATGATAAATCACTTTAATTTTGCTTTAAAGGTGATTTTGAACTTCAAGCCGTGTTTAATCATGGGAAAACCGATTACACACGAACGCACCATCTGTGACGTTAAACCGGGCAGAGCTCTGGGCTTCTCACAGTGCGCGTGTGTGAGCAGCTCCACATGAAGGTCAGTCTGATACAGCATCAGACCTAAATTAGATCCTGTTGTTTCTTGTTCCATCACCCAAACTATTTTCTGCTTCCCAAAATGAAGACAAATAGCTCAAATCTTCACATAGATTGATAAATTCATTGTGTTTTAAATTGTCCGCTATTAA
>JBBPBX010040485.1:0-15363 GCA_038048925.1 Garcialebias charrua
CTAATTAATTACAATGGTTACTTCGTGTTGTGTCAGTGGGTGTTCCAGTCGGGTAGACGTTTGGGCAACGCGCAGGTTTCACTCAATCAAAAAAAAAAGTAAACATGAAGGATTTATCTCATCGGAGGAGCTGACAGCTGCAGCTTGCAGCCCCAACTCTGCTCGGATCTGCTCTGAAGACATCTGCCTTTGGCCGGTAAACAAAATATTCTACATAAATCATTTTATGAAACAATGTTAGAGTACAACTGTCTGTGTGTTAGAGCTGGTTTTTTTTTCATTATTTAGCGACACCGTCTTGCATGCTGTGGTTAGCTTAGCATCTCGCTAACGCAACAATGGCTGGCCTCACCCCAGTGGGGAAAGGAGGACTGGAGCCGTCGTGCGGGCGACGCGTCGGTCCCATGGGACGTGCCCCCGCAACGGTTCCACGCCGTCTGACCTGAGCGAGGGACCCTCCGCTCCAGTGCTAACAACATGCTACGGTAACACTCAAAAGTGCTGGTGCTGGCTGTGTGTTATTTTAGTTAAACCTTTATTTAGCTGGTTAGATATGATTGAGACAGTTTACACATCTTTTTTGGATTTAAAGCTGTGAAGCTCCGTGTGCGCTCCTTGTAGTAATTAAATAATTAATGATATCAGAGTAACTTGTGACTAGTTGTCTGATTCGTCTGCCATGATTTCTTTCTCAAACTCAACTCCGACCACTGCCATGTTCTCTTGTTCCTTGGTGAAGCTGTGGGGTGGCTGTGTTTTTGTCCGTATAATTTGCTCTGGTTGTTCGTGTCTGAGCTGGAGGGACCCTCCGCTCCAGTGCTAACTCTATGCTAACCTCCAACACGCTCTGGTTGTTCGTGTCTGCTTGTTCGCCATCTTTGCCTTTCTTCTGCCTACAGATATGGTGCGGACGGAGCTATTGCGCAATACTGGGGCGTGTCTGGGAACTATGTATTCAGGCATGAATTGCGGGCACAGTAGCAGGTCGCAAACCTGAATTGTGTGTGGCATAGTGTAGTCAAGCCACATGTCTTGACAAAGTGGAGAGATTTGCTCTGACCAGATCCATCTCAAAATCTGGCTCAGCGATCGTTCCAAACTTCCTTTTCAGGGGAGCACCGGTCACTCAGATGTAATAGCTGCTGCTCTTTCTCTCGAGAAGATGACGCGTCCTTTCCACCACCTGTTGGGGTCCCGTTCACCCTCGTTTTCAGCCGTCCCTAGCAGGACCTCGAGTCAAGGCGGGATTCACTGGCATCACTGGCAACTCCCCCTGAAGGAGTTCCGGAAACCTGTAGTCTTTTTGAGAGGAGAACTGGACACCAAAAAACTTGCAATTTGTCAAATAAAACTAAGGCCTTCGGATCCCATGAGCCATTTGTGGTCTGGGGAAGGTCAAACTGTGGGTAACTCCTTAACTTAACTTAAACTAAATTCTGTAATTGGCTATAATAATAATTGTTTCTTTTAACTTAAAATAAAATTCCATTCTTACTATCTAAAACATTTGTATTTAATGGCAAAAAACAACACAACAACAAATGATTTTGAAATATATGTATATCAGTATTACACCTGAAGCACACATATTATGCGTTATGATTTATGTTCACTTAATTCCACCATATAATGTGAAAATATATTCAAGATGGAACCTTTATTTACGGGTTTTATTTCCAATAGGGAAGAGTTTTTCAGTTACACGCCTGCATAATACAACAGACACAACACTGGATGATTGACATACAGAGCTGGTAGCTTGTTGGCTGAGAGGCGGATCACTCACAGAGTAGAAAAGTTCTAGGGCGGTTCCAAGGCGGTTCGGTTCCAGGATTGGTCCCACGAGGCGATGACGTCATCTAGAGGTATAAAACCGTGGTCCGCCTTCGAAGATGTGTGTGTGTGGACTTGTGCTCGGTGAGAGGTCTGTTGGTCGCTGTAAGGTTTATTCTTATAATGTACAATAAACCTGCCTAAAACTTGCACATTCGTTTCAGAGCTTCCCTTCAACTTTTGAACCGCAACAATTTGGTGATCCCGACGTTGAGAAGTGTGAGGTTTGGCCTGAAACGGAAGCCGATTGAGGGCTTCCCCCACGAGTGGCGGAGCAAGCTGCAGCCAAGTGGCGCCTCTTCATTCAGGTGAGCAGATCTTCCGTTTATACCTAAATGTCTGCTATTGAAAACGCTAAATTTACCTTGGCTGTATGTCTGTTCTGTCTACGGGTGGGCAAAAATTACACCGTAGTGTAGCTACGGTTGTTTGGGTTAGCGTTAACAGTTAAATAACGTGAACCACTGTTGGTATTTCATTTGAATGTGCATTTTTTTTGCTGTTTTCGTACATATAAGTAAAGTATAAAGCACATAGAAGTCCACACACACAAAGGGTGAGAGTATGAGTGCCTAAGTTTGCGTTTTTTCCCCATCTATGAGCTCCGGCCTGTTGGCTGGGAGACTTTTTTTTATTTGTTTATTTTATGGGCTCCGGGAGCTGTGGGGCTGAGGTCAGAGGTGAACTCCGGGATTTAATCGCCGTAGAGTCGCACTGGCTTTCATCCAGCACACGGCTTGCCGTACAGAGTGGTCTGGCCGCTCCGGGTTCACAAGAGTTGCCGAGAAGGTGATTTAGTTCACAATCCGGGACCAGTGATCGCCGTTAGAGTCAAATCTTTTCTTCCCCTTCCCAGTTGAAGTTGATTGCCGTATTTTCTGGTGTATAGGTCGCAAACTTTTTATTTTTTTTCATTTATTATTTTTTTTATTTTCTTTTCTTTATTCATTTTTTTTCCTTTATTTATTTTCTGTTTCATTTAGAGGCTTGTGGCCTGTACTCCAGAAAGTGCTGTGAACACGCAAACTAAGGCAACAGGGAAAGATTTTTTATTTTATATATTGTTTCAGTGGGTGTATTTGCCGGCAGTAGGTCAAATTGTGAAGTCTAATAGTGACTGCCACTGCTGTGCTCTGGGGTGGCATTTTTGTTGGGTGTTTTAGGAGGGTGATTTAAAACAGGCAGTTTCTTGGTTGGCTACTGCAGCTGTCCATGGTCCTGGCTGGAGGTTTGCTCACTTCACCCTTGTAAAACACGTGTATAACATTATTATAATGTCTGACATACCTATACAAACTTGGAAGAATTGTGCCCCTGGCACATTAGGATCTGTTTTGCATGAGTTATGGGTTTCATGGAGTCGGAAGGTAGCTGTCAAGAATGTTCTTGATGAGAAAAGACGTTTAGTTTCTTGGGTGAATAACATGTGTCGGTCAGGAATGTTTCCTGTTGTGGATGACCTGTCTCCATCTGCTGTTGGACAGAAATCTGCTTGAGAAGTGTGCACAGGGCAGTTTCACAGAGACAAGTTGTTGGCTCACATTCAGTTTTATGGCCGTCAACAGATAAGACCTTAGTGCCTGACACCACAGGGCCCCCACCTCTTCCTCCTTCCATGCTCGTACCAGGGAAGAGACATCTCCTTGAGGTTACCCCCCCCCGCTCCCCCGCGCCTGTAACACAGCTGCCCCTGAGTGAGGTGAGTTCACTGGACCATTCTGTAAGTTCTGGTCCAGGGAACGGCTCAGATTTATTGTTTGTTCGTTTAAGTTCAACGCTGCTGTTGGAAAGACTCCACAGTTAAGTAGTTAGTTAATTGATAGTTCACGGTTGGGTTGTTTTATTTTTTTATTGTTGCTGTGACTGTTTGTGCTATTTTATGAAAACATGGAGGCTGAAAAGGCGCACGTTATGGTCATGACTGGCAGAACGGAGACATGCCTTGAAGCTCAACGGCCTTGTGCTTCCCCCCGCATCCTCTTTGCCCCGCTCCCCCTCCTCCTCCTCGTCCTCCCCCGTATGCACCTGTGGGATTAAATCCACACAACCAAATGCCATTGACGGAGCTATCATCCATAAATCTGGCAGAGCTCTCACTTGGTTCTGAACACACTAGATCCAGCTCAGACTTGCTTCTCGTTACAGGAAGAATTTTACAGACAAAATCAGCAGAAAATAGGAATATGGTACAAGACCATGTGCAAACATTGATGGGTGGTATTCACACCACTCCTGGCTCTGTGGGTGAACAAAGGGGAGGTGATGTGTTTCGTCCACCGTCCTCTGATGCTTCTTTCAGCGTGACATCTTTGGGGGCTTCATATGACTCCGTGCCACTGACCTGTCCTGGTCCAACT
The DNA here is from genome assembly GCA_038048925.1 of Garcialebias charrua. NCBI lineage: Eukaryota > Metazoa > Chordata > Actinopteri > Cyprinodontiformes > Rivulidae > Garcialebias > Garcialebias charrua. The sequence continues at coordinate 4,191 of JBBPBX010040485.1, forward strand.
GCTTGTCCTGACCTCAGGCCTCCTGCCACAACTTTTGATAAGGTCACTGGCTGGCAGCGAGGAAATTCAGGTCGATTAAATAGAATTGCTGATAATGTTCATACATGCCTTGACGCAGTGCCTCCTGCTCAATTCATGTTACCTCTCGTTTCTTCCACCACAGCTGAGGGAGTCCGCAAACAGACTTACACGCCTTTTAGTTTGCAGGATACTGAGTTGATCCGTCAGCGTTTGCCTGATATCCAGAAAGGAGGTTCGGCTTGGATCCGCGCTTTTCTGGAGGCATGCGCCGGAATTGTGCCATGTCTGGGTGATTGGAGGAGGGTTTTCACAGCATGCACGTCGTTTGGTAGTTTGACTGAAATAGAACAGGCTGCTGGGACTAAATTGGACCCAGACAGTGACACACTGCACGACCACGTTCAAATTTTATGGCCAATTATACGAGAGAAATATCCGACGTCTATGAAATCTTCAGACTTGTGTGAGATTCCTCCGGCTGTTACAGAACGGGGCACGACCTACTTATCTAGAGTTAAGCTCTTGTGGGAAAATAGAACTGGAAATGATCCAACGATTGATCCTACGACTCAACTGTTGTTCAGAGGTGCTGTAGAGAGCTCTCTGTCTGATGATGTTAAGAAGAGCTTGGCGTCTGTTGTTGGCCTGACAAAGATGGATTATGATTTATGGGCAGCCCACATTGTTCATTTTATTGATCAATCTTTTGATAAGAGGGAGTCTGATGACAGGGAATTAAAATCCCTTGAAACTCAATTAGCTAAGGCCCAATTAAAAGACATACGTGACAAACTTAATTTCACAAAGGTGAATGCAATTCAGATGCCCCAGGTTCAGGGTCCTCCTACATCATCTGATAATTCATATCAACAGAGACCTCTGGGCCCATCCACATCCTGGCGCAGGGGTCGGAACAAACGTCTGAGGGGCAACCCTCGACCCACGGACAGGTGCCACCGGTGTGACGGGGTGGGACATTGGCATTTTCAATGTCCGACCAAACAGGATTTATCGAGACAGGAGGTGACACCAGCTCGTTATCCACATGACGTATATACACCACCACCAGATAATACTCCACATGGTCCTATGCCGGGAGCCAATAATCAGGCCCCAGGCCAATATCCTATCCAATAGGGGTGCCCTGGTCCGGCAGTAGGTGGCGTCTTGTATTTGGAGCCTTTTTGGTATCGTTAACCATTAACGGCCGAAATCACATGTGTATGGTTGATACAGGCGCCAGGTATTCGTCAGTTAACACGTCACTCCCACGATCAAGCCAGAGGAGTGGCCGCTCTCGTGTGGAATAATCTGCGCTTTGAACACTCCTTCCTGATTTCTGACATATGTCCAGTGAACTTTATTGGACGAGACATTCTGTGTGATCAGAACGTGACTTTGATGATGAGTCCTGACAACGTCCAGCTGAGTTTTCCTGATGGAACTGTTCAGTACTGTGCTACAGTGAAAAGCTCCATTCATCAGATGCTCCAGGTTGAAGGGACTTCTGCTGAGTCTGGTCCAGCCGAATTTCAAGCTGAAGTTTGGTGGGGAGCAGTTCCTGACTTTACAACTACGCTCTTGTACGACACACTGCAGAGCTGGAACGCCTGGATTAATGTCATAAGATCTTATGACACGCCTCCTGATGTGGCACATTGCACGCTGAACTATGACCTTTGTGGTGATGGGGACTACGATGTGCTCTGGACAGGACTGCTTGAACATTGTCAAGAGACTGGTGAATTTCCAGTGGCTTAAATCATGGACATTTATGTGGCCCCGGAGGGAGTGGTGGCAGGTGTGAAGTTGCCTGCAACGTTACTGCAACTGTATATGCTTGGCGATGTATCAGCTCCACATGTGTCATTGATGGTTGTATCTGGTGCCGATGCGAAGAATTTAGGTCCTGTGATGAGACACTGTCTGGCTGTAAGGGAATGGGTGCCTACACAAAATCCACACTTACACTATTCTCCAGAAACTGATACTTACAGGATCACACACAGATCATTCACATTATTGTTACCTGAGAAACATTCTCTGCCTAGATCACATGGCGGAGAAAACACAGACCATGTTGATACGGACAAACTGTTAGCCAGTTTGCCTGATACACTTTGGGCCAGGAGTTCTACAGATGTGGGCCTGCTGAGTGTCAACCCTGTATCGATCGTCCTGAAGCCAGGCACGGTTCCAATCTATAAACATCAATATCGACTCCGACAGGAGCAGATTGACGGTATAGAGCAAACTATTAAGGGTTTGCTGGAAGCTGGTGTGTTGCAGCCTACTGTTTCGAGCTGGAACACACCTCTACACCCGGTACCAAAAGCTGATAAATCTCATTACCGTTTAGTTCATGATTTGAGGCCTATAAATAAGGTTGTTGTTCCATCTAATTATGGTACTCCAAATCCTTATGTTATGATGAATGCTATTCAGCCAGAACACAAGTTTTTTACTTGTATTGACCTGGCGAACGCGTTCTTTTGTGTGCCTCTGGACGCTGGATCAAGGGATCTGTTTGCATTTACCTTTAAGGGGAAACAATTCACGTACAGTAGATTACCTCAGGATTTCGTGGATTCGCCCTCTTTGTTCAATAATGTATTAAAGCAAGTCCTTGCTGATTTGCCTTTGCCACCGGGAGTGGTTTTAATCCAATACGTCGATGATATTCTGATAGCAGCTCCGACTTCAGAAGCTATTATGCACGCATCTGAAGCTGTGCTTCGACATCTAGCCCAGTGTGGTTTTAAAGTGTCAAAACACAAATTACAGGTGGGTCGTTCAAAAGTTCAGTTTTTGGGTAGGCTCATCTCTGGCTCTGGCCTGCAACTGACGCCATCTCAGAAAAGCTCCATTTTAAATCATTCTAAACCAGCAAATGTTAGGATGATGTTAAAATTTTTGGGGCTGATCAATTACAGTAAGAACTTTGTTCCTGGTTTCAGCCGTGAGATGACTCCTTTGAGAAGCCTCATTTCGGCTGTGGGATATAAAAATTTTGTGTCCCCACTGCAGTGGACGGAGGAAGCTGACAGGGCATTTGTGGAGATTGAACTAGCTTTGTTTGATGCGTGCTCTCTGCAGTGTCCAGATTACTCCTGGCCATTTCACTTGGTAGTGGATGAAAAAGACGGATTTGTGAATGCCGTCTTGTTTCAAAGAGGGAAGTTGACTGAGAGACTACACGTTTTGATGTATGAAAGTGCACAATAAGATCAAATTCTGACCCTTCTCAATGTATTGTACAGCAGGTACGAGACGACTTGGCTGAGCTGAGCGCGTCTGAGGGGCTGGGCGCATCTTAAGGACTGGGTGTGTCTGAGGAGCTGGGAGTTACATCTGTACAGAGTGACACTGCATCTCGACCAGTTCCAGGGCCTGATACAACTTGAGGAAAAACTCAAAACAGACTTAAAATAACATTACATAAAAAGGGGACGTTGTTTGTTGTACATAATTGTTACAGGAAGAATGAATTTCCTAGCGGTGAGGTTAGGTGTGGTAACCACTTTTGGAATATTGTTTACAGGTCTCACTCTGTGGGTTGCAACGACAGCTAAGACAGGCTCCCCTGAAGTTGTTCACGACAATGTCAACAGATCTTGTGATGAGGACCCTAACTTCTTGCTCAGAAGAGGGGAAGGTGGAGAGTTTGCTGGCATGATGCAGAGAAGGAAGGTAAATGTTTTCTTTGTCCTGGAGACCGAGTGGAAGGGCAGCAAGGCTCACGGTGTTGGAGCAGGATTAAAGCTCTCTTACTTTGGTGTGGATAGTGGAGAAGATGGAGTAGAGGTTGTGTTGAAGGAGGTGTTGACATAGGATGTCGTGGTGGTGTGACATGTGTCTAGTGGGGGATGTGTCTTATGGTTGAAGTATTACGTCTGATGCTAGGTAGTTGGGTTCGGATGTTTTGAGTTTTTATTTTTTCTTTCTGGTAGTATTTCCACCTGCAGTACGGATGACGTTTGTGTTATGAGCATTTCCATTATTTTATTTGTAACAGGATGCTTTTTGTTTACCTCCTGTTTTAAAAAAAAGGGGATGGGAGATAACAAATATACTGTATAGTTAAACACACCATTTCAAATAACTAATTAGATCAACGTTTTAACTCTTCATACAGTGATGAGAGCTGAAAACAGTTATACATTTGATAAAGTTATAAAAGATCATTTTAATAAGTGCCTAAAAGCAGGTTGTTGGATAGTAGTTGCTCAACAAGATTCTGAATGTTTGGGGTAATTTATATAGATTTAGTGCTGACTTTTTCTTATTTTTCATTACAGGTCAAATCTGGACTGCTGATGATCTGTCAGCCCTGTGACAGAACGTGTAAGATAAAATTGTGAATAATTTATATTTGAAAAGGGGAAATGCACTTTACAATGTTTCCACAGCTGTGATGGACAGCTGTGATGGACAAGTAGAGGAACCTTACCATAACTGGGTTTACATTCCTCCCCTTTTTCAGCGGATTAATTAATGTTGAATGAATGTTTAATGTTGCAGTGTGAACAATGAAGGGAAGATCTATTTCCCTGCACCATTTTTTATCCTACAGGTAAAGGTGTGGAACATGCAGCAGAGCAGAACTAATCACATTAACTAACCAACTAATATTAAATGCCAAGGATTTCTCAATATTTGTTGAAACCTCTCAATTGTTGTTTACACCGTATGTTGAAGTTACATATGATTATTCTTACGCCTGTGAAGAATGAATGTGAGGATGAGTCAGACAGAATGTGAATGTCTCAGACAGATTAATGAGAATATATATGTTTGTGCCTTGTGAATGTGCAGTTCAATAGTTGTGCGTTCATAGATTTTTGTAAAAATTATAGGGTTTTCACTACTTTTCCATATATATAATTTAGTTTTATCAATTTTGATTCTTAGAGAATATAATTAGCTGCACCTTAGTTAAGGGGTATCAGAGCAGCCTAGCAGTGGATTCTACTGATAGGAAGTTGTTTGTGATAAACATTTTGGTACAGAAGATAATATATATATACAGTATATGGATGTGAATAAGATAATTGAGTTTAACAGGTTATGGAAGGATTTTTGTGTTTTCTGTTCTGATCAGTTTAATCATAGGTTTAGTGTTAATTTTCTGAATGTGGTCTTAGCCCTTATCGCAGACATCTCTGAATAAGAGCAGTTGAGCTTTTTCTCAGATATCAGACTAGTCAACAGAGTAGTGTAGGGTTTTTCTCCTCACAGGTGTCTATGATGATGAAGATGAGATGGCCTGACTTGGCTAAAGCATAGTTTAGATTCTTTGCTAAGGTTAACACATACCAGAAATGCACACACTGGAGCAGAGTATATGCAATGTTTTGAAGTTGTTAAGAGTTGATAAATCAAATTTTGGGAAATTTAAGGGTTTTTGAGACAGTATTGAATTTATAAGGTCAAATTAAAGTCCAGTTGTTTTTTATTGAACGCCTTTTTAAAGGTATTGAATTTAACTTCATTATTCCTGCATATACCCTGTTGAGGCGTGATGTTTGATAGGAGGGACAGTCCGCTTCATTTTATTGTTTATTTTTTATTTTTTATTTGTTTTATGGTTTCATTTTTACATTTATTTTCGTTTGTTTTGTTTATTTCTTATTACATTTATTTGTTGTTTTGTTTATTTCTTATTACATTTATTTGTTGTTTTGTTTGTTTTGTTTATTTCTTATTACATTTATTTGAAGTTTTATTTTATTTTGTTCTTTGTTTTTGGTTGATTTCTTTGCTTTTTGTTACATTTATTTTTTAGATTGTTAGTTTTGTTTTACGTTTCCAGCATATAAGCTCTGACGGTTACCATATATTTTCTTACGTAGTTTTGTTACCAATTAGTTTTGATGCTTATTTTTATATAAGGGTTTATATTCTGGGTGGGTAACTTAGATGTAATATTGTTGTGGGTGGGAATGTTAGCGATTTCCATTGTGTATCCAGTTTTTAATTGCATACGCACATAGTACATATAGGGTTTTTGTTGACATGATGTTTGTCATGTCAAAAGGGGAATTGAAATATATGTATATCAGTATTACACCTGAAGCACACATATTATGCGTTATGATTTATGTTCACTTAATTCCACCATATAATGTGAAAATATATTCAAGATGGAACCTTTATTTACGGGTTTTATTTCCAATAGGGAAGAGTTTTTCAGTTACACGCCTGCATAATACAACAGACACAACACTGGATGATTGACATACAGAGCTGGTAGCTTGTTGGCTGAGAGGCGGATCACTCACAGAGTAGAAAAGTTCTAGGGCGGTTCCAAGGCGGTTCGGTTCCAGGATTGGTCCCACGAGGCGATGACGTCATCTAGAGGTATAAAACCGTGGTCCGCCTTCGAAGATGTGTGTGTGTGGACTTGTGCTCGGTGAGAGGTCTGTTGGTCGCTGTAAGGTTTATTCTTATAATGTACAATAAACCTGCCTAAAACTTGCACATTCGTTTCAGAGCTTCCCTTCAACTTTTGAACCGCAACAGTCTCAAATAAAAACATATTCTATTACTCCCCACAACCATTTTTAGTACATATGAATATTCCACACAAAACAGATGTTTTTTTTAATCTTACTCACTAGTAAGGAAGTGCACAGACTTGTACGTTTGAAACATTATCTTCCAAAACTAGAAGAAACTGTATAGACTTACCTTCTCGGATGAGAAGCGAAACGTCTTCTGTTACAAATAAAGTCCAGTTGATCTTGAATTGAACGCCTTTTTGATTTATCATGTCCTGGACGACTGAGAATCTTCACCAGCATATGTATAGACTTACAAAGTCACATGTGGCCATGTCTTTTTTGTTGCTCACGATAAAAAAACATTTCATTGTGCGAGGCTTACTTTTCAGTCCATTTCTATGTTTCTATCTGTTATGTGATGAGGGCGCCGACACACATAGGAGTGTGGTTACCATGGTGACCATAAGGAGCCAATGGGAGCAGCTTTAATAATTTTGAGTTTGTGCTGGTGAAGATTCTCAGTCATCCAGGACATGATCAAATCAAAAAAAGGCGTTCAGTACAGAATTGAGAAAGCTTCTTGATGAAAAGCGAAACGTCTTCTGTTACAAATAAAGTCCAGTTGTTTCTGTATTGAACGCCTTTTTCTAATTTGGAGTTTGGTTCTCTTTATACTTTTTAAACAGTTTACACCAAAATGTCACATTTTAAGCTTTTTAAGCCTAGATTATTTTAAAGTTGACGTTTGAATTTTGGCTAGAATTAGATTTAGAAATTTCCTCTTTTTTTTGTTTTCACGTGGCTATTTTTTTCTCTCTCCCCCACAAAAAAAGGTGTATTTGAAAATGTTTGACTTGCCTCCTCCCTGAACCCCTAAAAGGATCCTAATTATAGCCTCAACTGTTTTATTCTTAATAAACTCAATGTACATTGTTACCACACAAAGTCCACTGCTGTATGTGATATTTATTGACGTCAGTTAATAATGAAACTACAACATCTACGTGTTTTTACATGACAAGCCAGTTTTATTGTTCTCCATGGATGGGAACACAAGTCGTGTGTACAGTGGTAATCACATGCAATACAAAAATATGAATTTTTACAACATTAAAAAAAAACACGAATTGGCCCATCCTTTTAAAAAAATGTACAGCTTTACACAGTATTTATACATGAAAAAATACAAATTTATATACAAATGTACATATCTGTAACGACAGCAGTACCTTTCCCAAAACATGACGTATTTTACATAAAAAAGGGTTTATACAAATAGAATTGTGTCAATTTGCTAAAGATTAAATAATGTATGTACATTACACACATTAGATCTGCAACACAGAGCAGTTTTCACACACACAAAAAGTTTTCCAGCATCATAGGCTCACCCAGTTTCACATGCACCCACAGGAAAATAAAAAAACAAAAAACAAATAAAAGACATAAATAATAAGCCTGCAATCCAAATCCAGAAATCACAAACAGCGCACAGGAGGTCCTGTTCACGAAGGTTGGACACATTTGCTTCCTGATCTTTTCTGTTGGTTTGTTTTTCTCCACATATTAAAATCACTTGAGCAAAAAAAAATAAAAAATAAAAAAATCTAAAAGGTACATTTATAACTTTAGCAGATGAACATTGTTACTGAAAAGTCTTCAATCCTAACAACCTGTAAGTATTAAAATACAGTACAAGTTTTCTTGCATGTTATTTTTGCACATGCAACTAAGTGATGTGTTTTCAAATGCATCCCAGATGGAGTGATTTATCAGAGCGTAGTTAAAAACAGACAACACACACACACACACAGGTGAGCACATCACCTGCTCTGCCTCTGAAAGCCTCCTGCAGAAGAAACCTGCAAATATCTACATGCAAAACTAAACGATCAGAAAGTTCACGATTTTTATTTCCTTGATGACAAAGTGCATATCGCGTCCAGAGTTGCACATGCGGTTAAGAAAAATAGATGAATTAAAAATAAAGACTGAAGGTTTGAGAGCATCACTCGAGCAGCCTGTCCGACGTGTGTCGAGCCCTCCGGGGAAAACAGAGATAAATGAAGTGGTCCGTTCAGTGAGCGGCTCCACTTCATGCCCAGCAGCCTCTTTATGCGTTTCAGAGACAGACGGGGGGAAAGAAAGTTGCCTTGTGGTCAGGAGCCCAGTGTGAACGTCACACCAGCAGCAGAGAGAGGACCCACAGAACCACTCAGCCTCAGCACAGACACAAACCATTCACAAGCCTCCGAGTCCCAAATTAGAGAAGCAAAAACCAAGAAGAAGGCAGATTCTTAGAAGCGTGTAAAGGAAAGCAAGGAGGATCGCGACGTGTCCCCCGTCACATTTCACTTCACTGATCCTCTCCTCCCAACAATGAAACGCAGCGGTTAGACACGGAAGCTCAGACGGTGGATTAGTGGAAGCGGAGGCGATGCTTTGATCGATCCTGTAAGAGTTAAGGATTCAGGAGCATGCAAGCCGCAGACCCGGGCTTTTGTTCTGCATTGCTTATGTTTCAGAGTGACGGCTACAACCTGGATTAAAGAAGGGGAAGGAAATCAAAGGAGAGAGACAAGGGGCAAAGGAAAAACACACATTAGACTGTTAGTAAAAGTGTAACAGAGTGAATACGAGCACTTTGATTAGTTGAAGGGCATAAAAACAGCAGAAGAAGCAAAAGTTCATTTTGTGAGCAAAGTCATTCGCAGCCCTTCCTGTTGAGCTTGCACTTTTTATCATGACAATTTGAATCTGCTGAGCCAAAACTGGCCTTTAATGAACAGGTGGATCAATAGTGAAGACTTTTAGAGTGCTGGCTGTGGTGTCAGTGCAAAAGCAACAACAACAACAAAAAATAAAGGCAATTTAAAGATGAAAATCAGAAAACGAGGCGAACTTCTGGATTCTGCTGACGACACAAAGAGCTGACTGAACTCTCTGAATGGTACAGAAATAAGATTCTGCGATTCCTTATACACCATGATTCATGTGGTCCAAATATATAATTTAATTTATTTAGACCACTTTTGGAGCAATAGTCATTTCTCTTTGATTATTTGCTGAAAATGAGAATGTGAGACGTTAATAAGTAAAATGAAGAGAACATGTGTCGCAACAAGACTAAAAGGATAATGAAACTTGATTATTGTTAAAAATCATATAATTAAATGGAGCTTTTTGATGTAATATGTGTCCATAAAGTAAGCAGTGTGTAAAATGTAAAGCAGAATACAACAAGCTGCAAATAGGATTATAATAAACTCTGTGCTAATTTTCCATCTGCTGCTAACTATACGAGTTACACATCAAGTTTCTTTAGCCGCCTCTCAGTCGCTGCTGCTTATTTTTAGAGCAATGTGAGCTACAGTTTCAGCAGCTATAAAGGTCATGGTCTCGTTTGTCATATTTTCAAGTTATAAGTGTGTTTAGTTTAGCATCAAGGCTCTGTACGAGTCATTCTGTTGTGTAATGTGTAAACTTGATTATTTTGCTCTAGTGTTCACTGAACAGCAACTGTTCACTTTAAACCAGTTTATATCTGTTAACATTTACGGTGTCTAAAGTAGTTTTATTCACGATATGAATTACAGTAGTCCCTCGCTATTTCGCAGTTCGACTTTGTGAACTCGCTCTTTCGTGGTTTTCCTAAGTAAAGTTGTACACAAGAAAAAGAAAAAAAAAGATTTGTACAGGACAACTCAACTCAATATTACTCACGTGATTGGGACAGTACTGGAAACAGTACTGTACAGTAAAAAGTTAATCAAAAAATTAAATCCTTCGGACAGACGCTGCCATTTTGTAGTTTTCTCTCAATAAGCCTCTACTGTATCCCCACTCCTAACAACTACATTTCCCAGAAGCCAACAGTGCTCCGTCCAGAAGAACAGCTGCCTTCTACTGAAATACTAGAGGGAAAGATTTGATCTGATTGGAAAAAGTTTGGTCTTTATTCATACAGTGACTATGGCACCCAGTGGATGCAGAGCCACAAGGAATCCACCTGGAACTGGACCAGAACCAGACCTCCAGACTCGTCATCTATTAGTCTGAGAGCTGCTAGCCGGCCCGCAAGGACTTCAGAGTGGGGAGGCGCTGCCGTAGGTCCAGCGTTCTCTCTGGAGCCCACCGTGACGTGTTTCATCCAGATCTGGACTCATTTGGACCACCGCCTGGTCCCATCAAGAAGTCCCGCTCCCTCCAAAATGCATCAAGGTGCTCAAGGGCTGCACAGAACCGGAGCAGAACTGGCAGGGTAGGTCTGCCGGACTGGAACTGAGCCGCTGTACTGTATCTGCAGAACCGGCGAGTGAAATATTGCGGTACTGTGCAGTTACAATGACGACGCCCGCAGAACTGAACCGAGTCGCACCAGAACCAGAACCGAGAGCTGCTGCTGTGGTTCTGCAGAGTAAAATGTAGCTGCTACAACTGTATACAGTATGTTGCAGGGGAGTGGTGGTGCAGAGGTTAGAGGAGGAGGGCATGTGATCAGAAGATCGCTGGTTCAACGTTCACCTGATCTTATCTTTTATGGCATTTTAACACATCTGGTATATGTATTATTTTTATTTTTTTTGTATGCTTTGTATGGTTTTTTTTAAATCGTTTTAATTAACTTGTCTTTTGTGTTATTGTACAGC
>JBBPBX010040485.1:18650-29344 GCA_038048925.1 Garcialebias charrua
GAACACGTCTACAAATCACTTCAGACTACACACACGATGGACTGGAACAGCCTCGCCTTTAGCAGAAAATGGAGGGTTAGGGCTAAGTGTTGGGATTAGGGAGTGAAACACAAAATTGGCTGAAATCCAGCCCTACACCTTAATTTGAAGTGCTTGAGAAGTGGAACCAGAGGTTAGGAGTTATAAAATTGCTCCCTAGAATAAGAACTCTGTTTGGAGTCTGCATGACAACACTCCATTTGGAGGACTATTTGACCATAGCCTCTTGATTCCCCCAAAATGAGACATTTGTGTCTCAGAGTGGATGAGGGGTTTGAGGGCAGGAAATAAAACTGGCTGGCATTAGAGAATTAAGGACAGCACTGTATAAATACAACAGAACAATTACCTTTACAATCTCCTGAGCAATTTGTCTCGTTTTATTGATATCCAAATTGTTTTTACTGTCCCGAACCACTGAATACAACGTCCTCCCTTTGCAGAAGCTGCGAGAGAAAGACCAAAAAAAAAACGATTACATACAGCAACTCCCTCATATCTGGGTTAGGATTAGAAATCATTTACCAGACGTTTCCACTTTACCTGGTTATGATGGCTAAGTGAGGTGGAGCCATGCAGGCGCCCATAAAGAGGACCACATTCTCGTGTCTGGTCTGTCTGTAGTTCATCACCTCCTTTTTAAAGAGCTTCAGATGGTCTTGATTGTTTCCGTCAATCTCAAGAAGTCGAATGGCGACTTCACCGTGCCACCGACCCTTGTGCACTCTGCCCCACCGGCCCTGGATTTAAAACCAGTTAGAAAAAGTGTCTTTTGTTCAGGATTTGAAGCTGATAATAGGCAGCTCTGATCCCTCACCTTTCCTATGAGCTCTCCAAGATCCAGCTGCTCGAAAGGAATGTCCCACTCCTGCAGGTAGACACTGGTCTGGCTGGGCTTGCGGGAGATGGGGCCTTTCCAGCGGTTTCCACGAGGGCAGGGAAGATCGTCCAGCTCGTCGTGCTCACCGTCGGAGCCCATGTTCATCCTCATCTGCCCACCGTCGTCCTCATCTTCCCCTCCATTGTCGTTTCCCTCATCGTCTTCCTCGTTCTCCTCCTCCTCTTCAGGGTCTTCGTCTTCATCTTCAACGTCCTCCTCAACTTCCTGCAATCAGACATTGACAGTTCAGTGTACATGCACAGCATGCGTCCCAAAAATAATTCTTAATCATCCTCCAAATGCATCAAAGAAAGCCCTGAACATTACCTCTTCACGTTCATCTTCCACCAACTCTGCATGAACATCATCTGCAGATGGTTCTATCTCATTGCTGCCAATCACAAAAATCACATCAAAGAGGCAAAAATATATTAATACTTGCAGCTATTTAATCATCACTTAACTTTAATTAAGCTAAATAAATATCTTACACTGTGTCTTGAAGGACATCAGAGTACAAACTCGCAGGAATGGAAACATCTATTGAGAAAAACACAATTTAGGTCAGCTAAGAGAATAAATACATAGCCTCTGGTCATCACATAGAAAACATGAATCCTCATGCAGTTTCCCACTATTTCCAGCAGATGGAGCCAAAATGCTACGAGTCAGAATGGAGTTACTGTAAGGGACACAAGTGACGAGGTGGGTGCTCTGAATGCAATACAGTAATACACAAGCAGAAAGGAGAGAAAGCTGCAGGAAACTGTGGCGTGGAGTAACCAGGAGCCTGTTTGACCCGCTGGGACAGTCAACTCACCAGGGAAGATAAACTGCTGTCTGTGCTGAAAGTAACACGCAGCTTTTGCAAAAATAGAGAGAGGGGAAATACAGATCAGCATGACAGGGAGACAGTTTTTGTTAGAAAAGCTTTTGATAAAAAAATAAAAATGCCATTAAAGCAAAAATCCGAGTTAGTTATTTTATGTAGAAAGAGAAGGAATAGAAAATGTGTGAGAAGAAGGAATGAGTATTTTTATGGAGTAAAATAAAATATAAATCAGCTGTGAACTTTTTTTTTGTGTGTGAAATAAAACTGGATGTGGATCTCCACTCAACTGACCTGGGAAGTTGAAGCGGATGTCCCTGTGGCCTTTGGGTGAAGGGTTGGGAGGCGGCGTGGCGCTGGGCGGGTTGCTCTGCTGGAAGGGTGCTGGGGAGGAAGGTGTGGATGAAGTGGTGGACGACGGATTGCTGCTGGAGTCCAACTGGTTCATCACAGGAGGATGATCCTGACAAGACGTGGAATTACAATAATTAGGAAAGTACTTCACAAAGTCACAAAAGCACGTTTTGTTTGGTCATCATTACAGAAGAGCAGATTGTGGATGTACCTTTTTTGTGATGGCCTTTGGTAGCGTACCAAAATGTGGGGTGTCTTGTGGCCGGTCAACGGGGTTGTTAATATCAGAAGGAACTGACTCAGTCCTCCTAATTTTGGCAACTAGAGACGACATAGTTAACATCACACATGCATTAGGTAACAAAGACTGTACCCGTCCACTACAGACTGAGCGTGGGAGGAAAAAAAACTTACTTGGTAGAAAAGAGATTCTGCAAGACGGCGCCTCCTTTGTGCATTTGTTGTGGCACTTTAATCTGCACGAAGAAGGAGGCCACACGTGAACCTAGGTAGCAATTAGCTTTTAGCACCTACTACACTCACATCCAGACCAAGATTAAGACAAGCCATTAGAGGCCTTTACTACAAAGCAGGATTAGTGGCTTGCAGGAGTAACTTTAGGTTCAACTCTGGGTTTTTATTAAGGATGCACCGATTCTCACTTCCGATCCGATACTTAAAGACTGGGTATCGACCGACACTGATACTTTTCCGATCCGATACTGTTCAGGTATGTGAATCTGTATAATGACATTTTTGTACTTAGACTATTCATTTTAATATTGTGTGAGATAAACCCAATGAAGACACTTTTGAGCCTTACAACAGGAAACTCACAAACTTTAACAGCACACAAGAGGCAAGTCTATACCACACACATGTCCTTCTCACTCATGGTTCAGCTGGAAAAACTAAAAAAACCGCTAAGCATGATAATAATAATAATAAATTCAATTTATAACGCACTTTTCATTAATGAAAATCTCAAAGTGCTAAGGGTTTTTTAGTTTTCCAGCTCCACCTAAAGCTGGAAAACTAAAAAAAACTGCTAAGCATTACGGGAAAGATAACAAAATCCACTCTCTTAGTGGTTAAGGGGAGTGGATTTTGTTGTCTTTCCCATCATGCTTAGCGGTTTTTTAGTTTTCCAGCTCCACTTAAAGCTGGAAAACTAAAAAACTGCTAAGCATTATGGGAAAGACAACAAAAATTATTATATAAGTTATTGAGTTTCCTGTTGTAAGGCTTAAGAGTGTCTTCATTGGGTTTAACTCACAATGTTAAAGGGGACCACACATGCAAAATTCACTTTTTAATGTTTTTTTACTCAACTTTGGGTATTTACTTCATAAAAAAACAGTCCTTGTGCCAAAAAAATGCACCCAGTGGTTTATTTACTCTAAGTAGATTTATTTGTCTGTGATTAAAAACGCTTCGTTTCACACTTCCTGCGGTTTGTGACGTCACAAACCGTAGCCAATCACCTCAAACCTGAGTCCAGCCCCTCACCTAGCAACCCCTGGTGATGCTCCACCCACTTGAGTATAAAAGATGTCACGGTTGCCTAGCGGTTTAGGAGCTGACCTGGCGGTCATTTATTCATTTATTTAGCCCCCGGGGGGCTAGGGGTTTGCCCTGCTCCAGCCATGCAGCACATCTCGAGTAAAACCAGAATGTTTTATTACCTTGTTTGAATGAACTCTGTCTCGTTGAAACTGTGCACACACACTCTCGCGGTTTGGACTTGTTTCTTATATGATGAAGGACTACTTTTGCACAACTGTCAGTTTGGTTGAGCGGTTACGACACTTGAGCGCCACGCAGGAGAGCGGAGATCGCATCCTGTCAACGGCATCTTTTTTTTTCCCCCTTTTTTTTAAAGCCTTTTGTTTCGGAGAAATCGGGGTGAGACTAGATATATACATCGACATAATAATACTTTATAATTGTTATTTTTACGTTTTAGTTCAATTTTTAGTGTAATATCGCTCCCAACGCGCAGCCGGCAGAAAACTGTGCACACACACACTCTCTCGCGGGGCGACAGTCTGTACCATCAAGCACCACTGATCGATATATTTTCAGATTAGCAACTTATTTATTTTAAGAATACCTTTCACTTCATCAAAATCTAATCAAAACTTCAGCGTTCTAAATGTAGGTGGTTGTGATTGTTTCTTATACGATGAAAGACTGCTTTTTGCATAACTGCCCGGTTGGCCCAGAGGTAGTGAACCGGACTCGTCATCCGAAGGACACGGGTTCGCCTCCCGGTCGCGGCATCTCTTTTTTTTTTTTTTAAGCCTTTTGTTTTGCAGACCGCCGGCGAAGACACCATCTGCGTGCGGGAGTTGTTGGGAGCTACTGACTTTTGAGGTCCGGGGGTCCGGTCAAAGGTTGCCTCATGCGGATAAATTAACTGGAGACATTCTGTGAACTTTGTGTGTGGACTGAAGCAGCGATCGATCGCTCCCAAAAGCGCCGCATGCAACGAGCGGAGCTAACACCGCCCGCTCGGAGGAGGAAAAGCTATTCGAGGCTAATGCTAAAAAAAGGAGCTGCAAATGGCGGCGCGCGCAGAGGGCTTTTGGTAAGTTATCTTAAGCTACTAGCACTAACAGTAAGTCAAATGAGTAATAAAAAAGAGCTAATTTTAAAATAACAACATATTAGAGATACTGGCTGTTGCAGAGGGCGTAGTTAATGTAAATAGGTCTTTGTAGGGCGTGGCTTTCAGACCTCATTATTCATAAACCGGTCGTTTAGAACGGAAGTGAAATTTGGCAGAATTAGAAAGGGGATATTTTATTATCTAAGCATTATTTTGTGTATAAAATTGACTGAAAATGGTCTGGATAGCCCACAGATAAACCACAAAAAATTATATATCCTACATTTGGTCCCCTTTAAGACAGCAGTCACAGAATGTGATGGAAAATAAGTGCTCTTTGAAGCTGGAATGGAAATATCGGCAGGTTGGATCCGATATCCGATACTTAAATTATCTAGTATCCGATACCGATACTGGAGCAGAGCGGCCCCATCCCTAATTTTTATCACAGTCATAAAGCTGACTGTTTCACCAAAGCAACTTCAGCTACAAACCTCACCTGTTCAGGAGATGTGAGGTTATAGTTAATACCATGCTTATTGTTAGAGGTATGCAACAACATCGCTTAATTAGTCTTATCAGAGACAGAAATAATTCATTAACTTTCACATTTTCCTTGTGCAGAGTTTTATAGTCACCAAAATTCATCAAAACAAATATTTATATCACCATTCACCTTATAAAATCTTGAGAAATTTATTAAAATTGTTGGACAAATAAACCTCTTAAAAGTACGAATGAAAGAAAGACAAATAGACATTTACAGTAAGCGCTCAGTGGCATGTTTGACATTTTAGTGAAATGAGCATCAACATGAGCCAGATATGCACCTGACACAATCTGCCTGCAACATTTTGTTTTGTAGAAATACCCAATAAATGTATGATGTAGAATTTTAGGCACTCGATCATGTATTCAACCTCTTACATGTAGAAAATGAATTGAGCTCATTTTACATCCTTCAAATCTTTAGGTCTGTTTACAACCTTTTACTGCTTCTTTCACATTTTGTTCTGCTTGGCAGAAGAGGAACAACATGTAGTAGTCAAAAGCCTAGAGGGCCCTCTCGTGGCTGCAAATGGTAATGTTTACTCTTTGGTTCATGTAAGTATGAACGAACATTTAGCACGTCAGTCAAAAGTTGCGTCAAGGATAGGGGGGAATAAAACAAACGCATACAAGTCACTTCGGACTATACGTTGCGAGACTGGTCAAACTATGAAAAAAAGAGTGACTTATAGTCCGGAAAATACAGTATGTCTTTTTTTTCTTCAGCAGTCATTCTGAGAGTGAGCTCATACTTTAAACACAGCTGACACAGTGCTTTTGAGCAGGAAGCCCCTCAACTTACCGACAATGTTTGCACTTCACCCCGAACATCATGTTCTTCTGGCACACTTGACATGTCTGAGACAACCAGGACTTTGTAGAAAACCTACAAAACGATGCACAAAACACGTGTTATGTCTTCCACTGCAAATATCAAAATACTTCTTAATAAATATTTTAATCACAAGCTCGTTGGGTTTGCTTCAGTACAACAAAGGTAAAGAATATATAAAAAGTCTACCTGTGCGTGACTGCTAGGCCTATGTCCCTCCTCACTGCTTGTGGGGAACTACGATGGACTGCTACGTTGTCTGGCCAGGTTATAAACAAGAGTAAAAAAAAAAAAAGAACAGAAAGATCACCAAGATTGTTAAGTGAAAGGTTGCGCTTTTGTCCTTTTTAGTAAACATAACAAGAAGACCATGTAAAAAATGTAGGACTCACTCTTGACTACACTGTGCTCCTCTATTAGAGTGGGCGTCCCTGGCAGGGTGTAAGGTGCTGTGGCGGGAGCGGGAGTAACTCCTGAGGTCCGTGCAGACATGACGGGGTAACGAGAAGGAGAGTCTTCACACCCATTCCCATTGACTTGCATATTTAGGAATAACTTGCTCTTTTTAGCAAACCTGGAGAGCAAGCAGAGCAAAAAGATTCAGCAGGAACACTTGATCAGACGCGTTAGCAGGTCTGCAGCATCACTTGCGTTAAAGAGGTGGTTCTGTAGGCACTGAGGAGATGCACATCAGATCACCTTAATAGGATTGGCACAGCGCGGCATCTGTAACGCCCAGACTGAGGTCACAAGAAGAGCACAAGGCAGTGCCAAACCTGTGACTTGTGCTCACATGCACACACACGTGGAAAAAGAAACAAGGGATGCACGATATTGGATTTGTGGCCGATAACCGATACCAATATTTTATATACTTTCTTTTGTCAGAACATATCCCTCTTATTTAGGCTTATTTGCTACAAAAATTGTGTAAAAGTTGTAAGAGCAGGTGACATATATTCACTAACAGCCTTTTAACTTATATTAAATGAAAAGTGTTAAATGTTATTTATTAACATTAGTCACCTGCGATGCTGTCTCACTTGTGGAGGTTTGTTCCAGGTTCCTAACTGCAGTGTGGGATCCTCTGTGCTCTTGTGCATGAAGGACAGCCTTTTTAAGTTCAATGTATTTGTCTAGCCATGGTGCCATCAGACTAATCATGCTAACCGGGCTAACACGACGTCCAAATGTCTGTGGTAAAACTCACCCAAGTGCTATCAGCTATTAGCTTCTCAATGACATCAGAAATGATGGCTTGTAACTCGGGTAAGGCTACGTCTGAAAAATATCTCTGACTGGTGACGATGTAGCGAGGCTCAACGTAATCCAAAAATCTTTGTAATCAGACATCCTCAATGAAAAAAAAAACTTCCACACTGCCGACATTTTGACTTTTTCCTCACCGCCGTGATCAGATCAGGTAGGCGCACGTGATGTTATCATGTTGTGCTGGTACTGTAGACATCCTTGTCACTGGGTTGTCATACAAAAACAGTGTATTTTATATATGCGAGTTATTTTTGATGGAATGGCCGATGTCCGATATTTACCTTTAACGCTAATAGCGGTCAATCCCGATACCATGCTGATAATATCATGCATCCCTAGAAACATCTGCTTGTGATGACCAAAATCAACATGGTTTTCTTGTGTTCTTTATGTTTTGTTCCCTCAATAAATAATTTTTCATACAGACAGGATATTGAGGATAAACATTTGGCTTGTTTATATGGCCCCAATGACAACAGAAATGGGAGGTTTAAGTGTGTTGGCACCTCTGAGCATTAAAGCTAGGAAACGCTTCCTGTTTTGACATGACTCATAATTTGTGGGAATTTGTGCAGGATTAGCTCCACTCGTAGTGTAGGAGCAAAGGAGCAACGGGATGTTAACAGCAAATGGGAGTGTGTCTGACGAGAAGCTCTGCCTGCTCACAGTCCTGCTCACAGTCCTGGCAGATTTTTACTCATTTTTGTTTAGAACGTCTTTGCAATAATGAACGTCTGAATGCTTAATCTCTAAACAAATACTGTAAATAACTTTAAAGAGAAGTTTTAACAGTTCGTGCAAACATCCATAAAGACGATGACTGTATAAAGTTTGAAACACAAACATATCACTGAATTTCATCTGTTGTGTAGTCTAGATTTTTTATGGGTGCTTTTGTTTGCAATTTGATCAAGTCCAAATCCAGTTCCCTTTCAGTCTGGTCTCTCGGTGCAACATACTTGCTATGGGAATTGCGCCCCCATGTGATTACCTGAAGGAATATACTCACGCCTTTACTGCAGGGGCGTCAACGCCGCACCAGAGGCCCCGCCCACTGGGTACTTAAGCGGCTGACGGCCATCCATCTTTCTCTTTTTTGCCCTTCACCTCGCTAAACCTGAACTACCTCTTCGCGGGACTTCTCTGCTGCTTCATCACTCAACTTGAGGTGAGATTGCTCCCTGCACAGAGCGCACAGAGAATTATTCCTGCGTATTGCCGGACTAGTGAAAGCTAGTCCGGCACATTTTCTCTTAATCCCGAAGTATTTTTCTCCTCTCTCTACAGATTGCTTCGCTCAACGGCGCCAACTACGCCACAAGGAAAAAGCTACCTTGCTAACTCCTAGCGAGCTAACCAGCGAAAGCGATGCGACGGAGGAGACTTTTCAAGGAAAAAGGATTCTGGAAGGATTCGCTCGCCTTATCTCGGACATGCCTCCGGAGAAAGGAAAGCGAAAGACAAAACTTCAGAGAAAAACCAGCGGGACGGCGAGCCCAACTTCGCGCGCCTGTCCCAGCGGATGCGGTTTTACCCTCGCGGCGACGGACACCCATGAGGCCTGTCCAGTCTGCCTGGGAATGCTACATGCAAAAACAGCGCTGGATACGCCCGACTTTTGCCCACACTGCAGCCTAATGCTGGATGCGGTGTTGCGGCACCGGGTTGACCTCGTCGCCAAAGCCATGGGCGCTTCAGCAGTACCAGCGGATGCGGACACCACGGAGCCCCTCACTCCCACGCCGGAGCTCGAGAGCATAGCTCTACATGACAGCACATGAGTCGAATGGGGCGACAGCCCTGACGTGCTGGCTCCTATGGTGGACTTAACAGTCGAGTTCGACACCCGAGGCATGATGAACGAGGACGAGATCTCGATTTCAGCCTCGGGCGAATTTTCAGCGGAGGACGCGGACGTTGAACTGGAGGATCAGGGAGAAGATCTCTCCCAGACCCCGGTACCTGTGCTCCCAGAAACCGACTTTTCCATCCCTGCTCTGTTCGACCTGTGCCACAGAGCAACGGACGCGTTGCACATCCCATGGCGCGAACCTCCGCCTCGCCAACAGGTCACGAGGCTGGCAGGAAACTATTTTCACTCCAAGCAGCAGGCCGCCACGAGGAAAAGGATGCCCGTGTTCCAAGACTTCCTCACAGAACTAACTCGCACCTGAGGTCAGCCAAGAGCCCCTATGCTCCTTCCTCTCTCACAGTTCCTCGACGTGGATGGGATGGATGGGGTGGGAATAGCTAACGTGCCTCATATTGAAGACATACTAGCCTCTCACCTGGCTCCTTAAGTCATCCGGGACAAAACCAACTCTCTCCAGCAAGGCTTGTCGAGCTTCAGCGTCTCTACTCGAGAAGTGCTACAGAGCTCAGGGACTCGCGGCATGCGCCATGAACGCGTCCGCGTTGATGCAGGCTTACCTAGCGGAAAAACTCCAACAGCTGCAGGTAACAATGGACAAGCAGGCGGCCGCCAACTTGCTGGATGAAGCCCGCAGGGCAACAGACTTTGTACTCCGCATGATAGGGACAGCCGCTGTTGCTCAAGGCAGAGGCATGGTGGAAGTGGTCATCGTGATTCGCTACCTGTGGATGGCTTTAACGGATCTCCCTGAGGGACAAAAGGTGCCTTTTCTCCACCACTCGATAGAGCCGACGGGATTATTTGGCAAAGCTTTGGAGCAAATTCAGACCAAGCTGGATGGACCAAAGGTGCAGACAGGCAGAAGCTCTCCAGGTGGGCATTCCCCGGAGAAGCTTTGCCCCCCCAAGGGAATCTGCTAAATGCAGACCTGCGCAGCCTCGACACCGCTCGGCAACACGTGCCTCCCCCCCCCGCGCAAAAGCGGCCAGCATACGAGGAGAAACCCTGGCGGAGACCCCCCGCCGGACCAACCTCGCACAGAGCACGCATGGAGCAAAAACAGGTTTGTTCCCCACCAGGCGGTCAAACACAGGGCCTCCTCGGCGAACAAGGACACCCGACAGAAACGTGCCTGATGAACCAGGTCAACGTTCCCACATTACACGATCACCCGCGCACGTGATACTGGGAATGATCCCTTCATGTCCAGACTTTATTTGTAACATGGTATAAAAAGCTGGTAAATCGGTCGCATGCACAAATCATGCTCTCCCCGCTGTGAGTGACATAGAATCATGTACGTCATTGCACATAAGCACGAATAAAACTCATAAAACAGCTCCCCGCTGTTTTATTGACTCTCTCAAAAAAGAAAAAGAAAAAAACAACAACACACAAATAACTTCAAGCAGAACAGGTCCCTCTGGCCTGCCAGCCGTCATAAAGGAAGGGGGC
>JBBPBX010040486.1:0-14592 GCA_038048925.1 Garcialebias charrua
CACTGTCCTGCTGTCCTCATACATGTCCTGCTGTCCTCACACATGTCCTGCTGTCCTCACACATGTCCTGCTGTCCTCACACATGTCCTGCTGTCCTCACACATGTCCTGCTGTCCTCACACATGTCCTGCTGTCCTCACACATGTCCTGCTGTCCTCACACATGTCCTGCTGTCCTCATACATGTCCTGCTGTCCTCACACATGTCCTGCTGTCCTCACACATGTCCTGCTGTCCTCACACATGTCCTGCTGTCCTCACACATGTCCTGCTGTCCTCACACATGTCCTGCTGTCCTCACACATGTCCTGCTGTCCTCACACATGTCCTGCTGTCCTCACACATGTCCTGCTGTCCTCACACATGTCCTGCTGTCCTCACACATGTCCTGCTGTCCTCACACATGTCCTGCTGTCCTCACACATGTCCTGCTGTCCTCACACATGTCCTGCTGTCCTCACACATGTCCTGCTGTCCTCACACATGTCCTGCTGTCCTCACACATGTCCTGCTGTCCTCACACATGTCCTGCTGTCCTCATACATGTCCTGCTGTCCTCATACATGTCCTGCTGTCCTCATACATGTCCTGCTGTCCTCATACATGTCCTGCTGTCCTCATACATGTCCTGCTGTCCTCATACATGTCCTGCTGTCCTCATACATGTCCTGCTGTCCTCATACATGTCCTGCTGTCCTCATACATGTCCTGCTGTCCTCATACATGTCCTGCTGTCCTCATACATGTCCTGCTGTCCTCATACATGTCCTGCTGTCCTCATACATGTCCTGCTGTCCTCATACATGTCCTGCTGTCCTCATACATGTCCTGCTGTCCTCATACATGTCCTGCTGTCCTCATACATGTCCTGCTGTCCTCATACATGTCCTGCTGTCCTCATACATGTCCTGCTGTCCTCATACATGTCCTGCTGTCCTCATACATGTCCTGCTGTCCTCATACATGTCCTGCTGTCCTCATACATGTCCTGCTGTCCTCATACATGTCCTGCTGTCCTCATACATGTCCTGCTGTCCTCATACATGTCCTGCTGTCCTCATACATGTCCTGCTGTCCTCATACATGTCCTGCTGTCCTCATACATGTCCTGCTGTCCTCATACATGTCCTGCTGTCCTCATACATGTCCTGCTGTCCTCATACATGTCCTGCTGTCCTCATACATGTCCTGCTGTCCTCATACATGTCCTGCTGTCCTCATACATGTCCTGCTGTCCTCATACATGTCCTGCTGTCCTCATACATGTCCTGCTGTCCTCATACATGTCCTGCTGTCCTCATACATGTCCTGCTGTCCTCATACATGTCCTGCTGTCCTCATACATGTCCTGCTGTCCTCATACATGTCCTGCTGTCCTCATACATGTCCTGCTGTCCTCATACATGTCCTGCTGTCCTCATACATGTCCTGCTGTCCTCATACATGTCCTGCTGTCCTCATACATGTCCTGCTGTCCTCATACATGTCCTGCTGTCCTCATACATGTCCTGCTGTCCTCATACATGTCCTGCTGTCCTCATACATGTCCTGCTGTCCTCATACATGTCCTGCTGTCCTCATACATGTCCTGCTGTCCTCATACATGTCCTGCTGTCCTCATACATGTCCTGCTGTCCTCATACATGTCCTGCTGTCCTCATACATGTCCTGCTGTCCTCATACATGTCCTGCTGTCCTCATACATGTCCTGCTGTCCTCATACATGTCCTGCTGTCCTCATACATGTCCTGCTGTCCTCATACATGTCCTGCTGTCCTCATACATGTCCTGCTGTCCTCATACATGTCCTGCTGCCCTCATACATGTCCTGCTGTCCTCATACATGTCCTGCTGTCCTCATACATGTCCTGCTGCCCTCATACATGTCCTGCTGCCCTCATACATGTCCTGCTGCCCTCATACATGTCCTGCTGCCCTCATACATGTCCTGCCCTCATACATGTCCTGCTGCCCTCATACATGTCCTGCTGCCCTCATACATGTCCTGCTGTCCTCATACATGTCCTGCTGTCCTCATACATGTCCTGCTGCCCTCATACATGTCCTGCTGTCCTCATACATGTCCTGCTGTCCTCATACATGTCCTGCTGTCCTCATACATGTCCTGCTGTCCTCATACATGTCCTGCTGTCCTCATACATGTCCTGCTGTCCTCATACATGTCCTGCTGTCCTCATACATGTCCTGTACCAGTCTAACATACTTTTCTGCCACTCCAGATTTCCTCATGCAATACCACACGTCCTCTCTTTGCACCCTGTCATATGCTTTTTCTAAATCCACAAACACACAAATCCACAAACAAAAAAGATAAATTAGATAATAATAAAAGAACAATACCTCTTTTTGATCGGTTGAGGTGGTTGAATCTCTCGGTCATCATCATCAGGGCAGAGCTTTAATCTGGTCCAGGACTTGTCGACAATATCAGTTTTAGCTTTTTCATAAAGTGATGAACTTTTTGGCTGAAGTGTTGACATGATGGGGATGTCGTAGCGAGGCTCAGGTACTTTAAAGCCTGCAGATCAACAACATACAGACATGTTTTTGTAGATCCAGAGCTTTAAAAACTCATACAGTTTGTACCCTGATGCATGCTCAATAATCCAGGTAGAAAAATCTAAAAAAGCTCAGACGAAACGTTTCTACATATTTTTTGCTTTGTTTTATTTTTTTGAATGTCCAGAGGACCAGACTGAGCTTTTTTAGATCATACAGTTTGTGTTATTGATCTGGACCGATCTGATTTACCTGTTAAAGGTTGTTTAAATGCTGCTAGTTTTAGCGGTGTTTGCAAGCTGCTTTTCTTGCTTCTAGAAAATGTTCACGTTTGGATGACGTCGTTTAAAGTCCGTTAACACGTTAGACGTTAACAAGTTACGTGTTGTCTGCGGCAGACCTAATCTCCGTGAAAAAACGTCCACACACACAACTTTGAATTTGCCTTCGTCTTTTAACAAGGAAGCCATAACGTTAACAAACACGAGACCACAGCGAGAAGCTAGGGCTGCTAATGCTACACGTGCTACAAGATAATAGCGCCGTGCTGAAACTCGCCTAGGAATTTTATTTCCGTGGCGCATATTTTCCCGTTAATAACGTTTAATAAGTGAAAAAATAACCGAAACGGTACGCAGGGGGACACGACTAATTCCTGACAAGGTACACGACATTTAATAAGTGAAAAACAAAACGGTACGCAGGCGGACACGACTAATTCCTGACAAGGGACACAAGTGGGGGAAAAAAAACGGTACGCAGGGGGACACGACTAATTCCTGACAAGGGACATGACTAATCCCTGACGCACAGCCTTTTCCCGAAGCTGCAAACTCATCTGCAGTCAGCACGTCGAAGCAAAACTTTGACCAAGCGCCACATATGTGCTTCTGAGGGTGTACAATACAAAAATCATGGTAGTTCTATAAGCGCAACCGAAAGCATCTGCTTTAATTAACTCCTGCCCTCGACAGTTAGCAAGCTGTTGTTTTATGTCCTGTGTTTAAACATGTAACAGAGACACGAACTTTTATCTCTTAACAACATATTTTAACAACAAATGCAGCTTACCTTGTTTCTATTATTCCAACATATTCCCCGCGCGCCGAATTTGAACGACCTTGCGCCGGATCCAGGTCTTGGAAAAAATGGTATTCATCCGCGACTTTGCTTTCGACTCCTTAATCTGGTCAGGTGGTCCTCTTCTTCATTTAATATGCAATTCTAACTGGGATGGAGAACTTTATAAAGTCTGACTAAATATTACATCATATTTAGTCCCAATTCAGATAAAGAGCGAATTTCCGGCACTATTTTTTATCTCGCATTAATATTGCTAGTGGTGATCAGTTTTTATAAGATCCGGTTACTATTTTAAAACTCAGATTTTCAAATTAAGTTCGCACATTTAAATTTATGTTTCACAGACGTGACTCACAACCTTGAGTTGAAATGCCAATAACGCATGAAATTAAGTTGAAATTACATAACTCATTATGTTAATTGGAAGTAACTTATAGAAAAACGTTATGATAACTAATGGAGAGTATGACTTTTAACAGTGTACGGTCACAGAACAGTCATCTACTTCACATTCCGAGAACCAAATTAAGGACCATAGGAGACTGGGCTTTCAGTATGGCTGCCCCCGCCTGTGGAACTCTCTTCCTGACTGCCTAAGAGCTCCACAGTTACTGGTTGACTTTAAGAGCGGCTTGAAGACCTTTCTTTTCAACCGAGCTTACTCTGCCTCCTCATGATTCTATCTTTGATCTTAGTTGATACTGTTATTGATTTTACTTGTTTTATTACTTGTTTTATTGACATTTAATTATGTTGCACTTTGTAGCACTTTGTGATTTTCATTAATGAAAAGTGCGTTATAAATTGAATTCCATCCATCCATCCATCCATTTTCGTCCGCTTATCCGGGGTCGGGTCGCGGGGGTAGCAGCCTAAGTAGGGAGGCCCAGACTTCCCTCTCCCCAGCCACTTGGAGCAGCTCCTCTGGGGGAATCCCAAGGCATTCCCAGGCCAGCCGAGAGACATAGTCCCTCCAGCGTGTCCTGGGTCTTCCTCTGGGTCTCCTCCCGGTGGGACATGCCCGGAACACCTCACCAGGGAGGCGTCCAGGAGGCATCCTAACCAGATGCCCGAGCCACCTCAACTGGCTCCTCTCGATGTGGAGAAGCAGCGGCTCTACTCCGAGTCCCTCCCGGATGACTGAGCTTCTCACCCTATCTCTAAGGGAGAGTCCAGACACCCTGCGGAGAAAACTCATTTCAGCCGCTTGTATCCGAGATCTCGTTCTTTCGGTCATAACCCAAAGCTCATGACCATAGATGAGGGTGGGAACGTAGATCGATCGGTAAATTGAGAGCTTTGCCTTTCGACTCAGCTCTCTCTTCACCACGACAGACCGGTACAGCGCCCGCTTCACTGCGGATGCTGCACCTATCCGCCTATCGATCTCACGCTCCAGTTTTCCCTCATTTGTGAACAAGACCCGAGATACTTAAACTCCTCCACTTGGGGCAGGACCTCCTCCCCGACCCGGAGAGGGCATGCTACCCTTTTCCGGCTCAAGACCATGGCCTCGGATTTGGAGGAACTGATACTCATCCCGGCCGCATCACACTCGGCTGCAAACCGCTCCAGCGAAAGCTGTAGATCACGATCTGATGAAGCCAATAGGACCACATCATCTGCAAAAAACAGAGAAAATTGATTTCATTATTCATTATTATTATAGCAGAGGGTCCTAAAAATAGTAAGAGTTCTTAAGTACTGGTACTAATGAAAAGGCCTCAGAACCAGGCCAAGTCGGGTCCAGTTGGGCCGTACCGGTACTAATGGAAAAGGGGCATTAGTCATGCCCCCTCATACACGGGACAGGTTGAGCTCCCCTTCTGCGACAGAGGAGTCTAGGCCCTATAAATCAGTAATGACACGGGACATCAACCCCTTCCGGTTTGTGATCGCGTTGAGCTGTACCGGAGAGGCCAGCGTTGTAAACTTAACTTTTTCCTGTCTTGATTTTAAGATTTTAACACAATCTGTAAAACTGAATTTACATTTTCTTGATTTTTTTATAGTGTGAGTTGTCACTTCTGAGGGAGTTCCGAGCCGGGGGGGGGAGCAGTGTGGGCCGGAGGTGGGTCCTGGGTCCGAGAGGGGTCAGGCCCACGGCTAGCAGCAGCTAGCTGCAGTGACCAGTGACCCGCAGCCAGCTCATGACGTAACAGCATCCTTTTGGTCAGCAGGCTTAAAATAATCTGGACAGTTCTGGCCCACATATGAAAATGTTTGGACACCCCTAACAATCTAGTAATTAGCATCTATTTCAGTTCAGGTGCTGTGCCAGCTTGTTTTAAACAGATGCTGATCAAACTTTACTCAAAAAGTATAATCTTGACTTATCTATCATTTCAAATTGCCCATTTAACTCAAAAATCATCAATAGGGTGGTATTTGTGCAATTGCAGTATTTTTAAATGTACGTTTTTGAAAATATTTGGTTTTAAAACCCCAGAGCAAAGTACATGCACTTTTGTTTTAATGAGTCTCTTTAGGGAACTCTTGCATTGTTTTTTAGACCTAACAGCAGCATTTGACACTGCTGACCACAATATCTTAGCATTGGGGCATTTTAGACATGGCCTACAACTGTTCAAGTTTTAGCTTTCTGACAAGCATATGTATTTTTGTAAGCTTCAAACAATTTATTTCTTTTTCAGTCCTTCTTTCATGCAGACTTCCCCAAGGTTCTATTCTTGGGCAGATTTGATCTATTTATAGGCTTCATCTTGTAATAAAAGAACTTGAACTTTTCATTCTTATGATGAGACATTCAATTTATCTTCAAGAACAACCATATTTTTCAATAGGCAGCTTTTGGACCCAGGCCTTCCTTGCAAAAGAGATCTGTCATCTCAAATGGATTAGCATGGTTAATTAAAGTATAATAAATAATAAACAAATAAACACAATTTTGACTGCTTGACAGATATCAGAGTTTGCATGCTTTAAACTTGCACAACTTAGAGAGGATAAATACCAATACATGTATTAATTTTATAACTAAATGCAAAGCTTCTCATACTGATCTGGGTAGCCTGGAGCCATTTTAAAAATCAGACAATTTGGCTTTGTTATTAGTTTTAACCTTTAAAAAAGGGTTTTTGTGCTTGTTTATTTTCATGGCGGTTTATGTTTTATGTCCTTACAGTGGTTATGTACAGCACGTTGGTCAGTGGCAGTTGTTTTTAAAGCAACTTGAACTTGACTATGGTTATGTGTATCAATTTGAACTGATACATTGCAGCAAAAATGAGACATTTCTCGAACTCCTGCATTCCCAGTGAGTAAAAAAAAGAAGGTCATTCCACCCACAAATTCTCAGTGTACTTTGTAGATGCATTGAAGCAGATGCTGCTTCTATGAAATATATAGAAGGCACAACCTGATCTACTTGCATTTTTAGGCTAATTAAATCTTGTATTACAGTATAGAGCTCATTCAACACACATTTTGAATAAAACTACTTTTTTATTTTGTCTTGAGATCTAGAGTTATTTAGAAATTATTCAAAGCTGTAGCTTTGAATGCTCACATCCACTATTGCATTAGTTAATTGATCAATGCTGGGGGTGACTGCTAAGGAGACAACCATCTTATAAAACTAACATCAGGAAGCCTTTTACAAACATTACCCATTAAGTAATGACACAAACTATGTTCCCCTGAGTCAACTGATTGTAATGAAGTGTGCAATGTCATTATAAAAACTGTATTCAACTGGAATTAATGAATTTATGCAGTAACATTAGAAAACATTGCCAGTGTAGCTATTGTTATAGAGTAGGGTAGGAATTTCAACAAATTTGGAAGTTATACAAGTCTACAAATCCAGCGATAAAAATAATTTAGGTTTTTATTATCCATAATTCATTATGATAACACTCTGAAGTCTTATAAAGAGTAGGGTTTTTTTTTTGTGTGTGTGTGTTTTTTTTTTAGATTTAATTTCTATTTAGACAAGCTAAAAATCTAGCTTGATATGGGTTAGAGATAAGATTAGAGAAAATAAAATGAATACTACCTAAATAATGCTTGATTTGTGAAAATAAATAAAATAAAAAAATAAAATAAAACATAGATAAATATATGGTGTGCCGTTTGTAAAGTTGCACAGTCAAAAATTATCATCAACATTTTGGTTTATTTAGCTTCTAATAAAAAATAGTATTTTTTTTGTCATATTTTCACCATGTTATTCATACATTTATAAATGTCATAGTTCCCAACTAAATATTTAGGTGTAAATTAAAGAGGAACTAAACTCAAAATGAACTTTTTTTAGCTGATAAACTCCCTAGAATGTGTCTAAAATGTTGTATAGCACTATGTCTGTGTTAACCCATTTGTGCCCAATTTTTTTTTCAGAGTTGAAAGTCATATCATTTTATCAGTTGGGTCCTTCTGAATTATGTATTTATTTTCACCATTCTGTATTTTGATTAGAAGAAAATTATATTTTTATGACTGGCAACAATTGTTGCCAGTAGTCACACAGCTTGTCACTAGGTCAACTGTCACCTGTTCATAATAGAGAACTAATAATAATATAGTAATAACAAAATAATAATGTAGTCAGAATAAATAATAACAAAAGTTGGAGCCTCAGGTTCCTCCTGTATAAAATTCCAAACAACAAACAATTTGAACAGTTTTTTTTTATTCTTAATTTATTCGTCTGTAGACTCAAATTTTGTAACTTTGTAATCAAAACTTCAACGAACAGTTTTTTTTTTCTTAGAACCTCTAATAACACACATATATGTATATAATAATAATAATAATAATAATAATAATAATAATGAATTCAATTTATAACGCACTTTTCATTAATGAAAATCTCAAAGTGCTACAAAGTGCAACATAATTAAATGTCAATAAAACAAGTAATAAAACAAGTAAAATCAATAACAATAATAATTCCACCTCTGGAGCCAGGCCCGGAGGTGGGGCACGTTGGCGAGCGCCTGGTGGCCGGGCTTTCACCCATGGAGCTCGGCCGGGCACAGCCCGAAGAGGAGACGTGGGTCCCCCTTCCCATGGGCTCACCACCTATGGGAGGGGCCAAAGGGGTCGGGTGCAATGTGGGATGGGTGGTGGCCGAGGGCGGGGACCCTGGCGGTCTGATCCTCGGCTACAGAAGCTGGCCATTGGGACATGGAATGTCACCTCTCTGGTGGGGAAGGAGCCTGAGCTAGTGTGTGAGGTTGAGAGGTTCCGGCTAGAAATAGTCGGACTCACCTCAACGCATGGCTCTGGAACCAGTTTCCTTGAGAGGGGTTGGACACTCTTCCACTCTGGAGTTGCCCCTGGTGAGAGGCGCCGAGCAGGAGTGGGCATACTTGTTGCCCCCCATCTTGGTGCCTGTACGTTGGGGTTCACCCCGGTGAACGAGAGGGTAGCCTCCCTTCGCCTACGTGTGGGGGGACGGGCTCTGACTGTTGTTTGTGCCTATGCGCCAAACGGCAGCGCAGATTACCCACCCTTTTTGGAGTCCTTGGAGGGGGTATTGGAGAGTGCGCCTCCTGGGGACTCCCTTGTTCTGCTGGGGGACTTCAACGCTCACGTGGGCAATGACAGTGAGACCTGGAGGGGTGTGGTTGGGAGGAACGGCCCCCCTGATCTGAACCCGAGTGGTGTTTTGTTGTTGGACTTCTGTGCTCGTCATGGATTGTCCATAACGAACACCATGTTCAGGCATAAGGGTGTACATATGTGCTCTTGGCACCAGGACACCCTAGGTCGCAGTTCGATGATCGACTTTGTTGTCGTCTCATCTGATCTGCGGCCGCATGTCCTGGACACTCGGGTGAAGAGAGGGGCGGAGCTGTCAACTGACCACTACCTGGTGGTGAGTTGGCTCCGATGGTGGGGGAGGATGCCGGTCAGACCTGGCAGACCCAAACGTATTGTGAGGGTCTGCTGGGAACGTCTGGCAGAGTCTCCCGTAAGACGGAGCTTTAACTCCCACCTCCGGGAGAGCTTTGAACACGTTCCGAGGGAGGCGGGGGACATTGAGTCCGAGTGGGCCATGTTCCGCGCCTCTATTGTCGAGGCAGCTTATCAGAGTTGTGGCCGCAAGGTTGTTGGTGCCTGTCGTGGTGGCAACCCTCGAACCCGGTGGTGGACACCGGCGGTGAGGGATGCTGTCAGGCTGAAGAAGGAGTCCTATTGGGCCTTTTTGGCCTGTGGGACCCCGGAAGCAGCAGATAGGTACCGACAGTCCAAGCGGCATGCGGCTCGGGTGGTTGCTGAGGCAAAAACTCGGGCGTGGGAGGAGTTCGGAGAGGCCATGGAGAATGACTTCCGTATGGCTTCGAGGCGATTCTGGTCCACCATCCGGCGTCTCAGGGGGGGAAAGCGGTACGCGACCAACACCATTTATGGTGGGGATGGCGTGCTGTTGACCTCAACTCGGGATGTTGTGAGTCGGTGGGCGGAATACTTCGAAGACCTCCTCAATCCTACTGGCACGTCTTCCACTGAGGAAGCGGAGCCTGGGGACTTTGGGTCGGGCTCTCCAATCTCTGGAGCTGAGGTCACCGAGGTGGTTAAAAAGCTCCGCGGTGGCAGGGCTCCGGGGGTGGATGAGATTCGCCCTGAGTTCCTTAGGGCTCTGGATGTTGTGGGGTTGTGTTGGCTTACGCGACTCTGCAATATCGCGTGGACATCGGGGGCAGTTCCCTTGGATTGGCAGACTGGGGTGGTGGTTCCCCTATTCAAAAAGGGGGACCGTAGGGTGTGTTCCAACTATAGGGGGATCACACTCTTAAGCCTCCCTGGTAAGGTCTATTCAGGGGTTCTGGAGAGGAGGGTCCGTCGGATAGTCGAACCTCGGATTCAGGAGGAGCAATGTGGTTTTCGTGCTGGTCGTGGAACACTGGACCAGCTCTACACCCTCAACAGGGTCCTGGAGGGTGCGTGGGAGTTTGCCCAACCAGTTTACATGTGCTTTGTGGACTTGGAAAAGGCATTCGACCGCGTCCCTCGGGGGGTTCTGTGGGGGGTACTCCGGGAGTATGGGGTACCAGGCCCATTGATATGGGCTGTTAGGTCCCTGTACGACCGGTGTCAGAGCTTGGTCCGCATTGCCGGCAGTAAGTCAGGCTCGTTTCCAGTGAGAGTTGGACTCCGCCAAGGTTGCCCTTTGTCACCGATTCTGTTCATAACTTTTATGGACAGAATTTCTAGGCGCAGCCAAGGTGTTGAGAGGATCCGTTTTGGTGGCCTTAGAATCGCTTCTCTGTTTTTTGCAGATGATGTGGTCCTATTGGCTTCATCAGATCGTGATCTACAGCTTTCGCTGGAGCGGTTTGCAGCCGAGTGTGATGCGGCCGGGATGAGGATCAGTTCCTCCAAATCCGAGGCCATGGTCTTGAGCCGGAAAAGGGTAGCATGCCCTCTCCGGGTCGGGGAGGAGGTCCTGCCCCAAGTGGAGGAGTTTAAGTATCTCGGGGTCTTGTTCACGAATGAGGGAAAACTGGAGCGTGAGATCGATAGGCGGATAGGTGCAGCATCCGCAGTGAAGCGGGCGCTGTACCGGTCTGTCGTGGTGAAGAGAGAGCTGAGTCAAAAGGCAAAGCTCTCAATTTACCGATCGATCTACGTTCCCACCCTCATCTATGGTCATGAGCTTTGGGTTGTGACCGAAAGAACGAGATCTCGGATACAAGCGGCTGAAATGAGTTTTCTCCGCAGGGTGTCTGGACTCTCCCTTAGAGATAGGGTGAGAAGCTCAGTCATCCGGGAGGGACTCGGAGTAGAGCCGCTGCTTCTCCACATCGAGAGGAGCCAGTTGAGGTGGCTCGGGCATCTGGTTAGGATGCCTCCTGGACGCCTCCCTGGTGAGGTGTTCCGGGCATGTCCCACCGGGAGGAGACCCAGAGGAAGACCCAGGACACGCTGGAGGGACTATGTTTCTCGGCTGGCCTGGGAACGCCTTGGGATTCCCCCAGAGGAGCTGCTCCAAGTGGCTGGGGAGAGGGAAGTCTGGGCCTCCCTACTTA
Source organism: Garcialebias charrua (assembly GCA_038048925.1). NCBI lineage: Eukaryota > Metazoa > Chordata > Actinopteri > Cyprinodontiformes > Rivulidae > Garcialebias > Garcialebias charrua. The sequence goes on from JBBPBX010040486.1 coordinate 11,603, forward strand.
GGCTGCTACCCCCGCGACCCGACCCCGGATAAGCGGACGAAAATGGATGGATGGAATGAATTCCACCATCTTTTATGGATGTTCTACTCAGTGTGGTACTTCTTGAAGCACTCCAAATGTAGTGACACATCACACTTTTCACACGCAAACGATGTGCGTCCGCCACAGTTTTTGCATCGCTTGTACCTGCTACCAGTGTTGCAGGGCCAGTGGTTGAAATGATCAAACCTGGTGGCATCAGTTATCGCCACAGCCATCAAAGATCTTCTGCCCTGCCTACTTGGCTTTGTTCCATGGCGCAGGAGGAGGGTCTGGGCTACCAGCCTCTGGAAGGAGAGGAGATCTTTCTGCCCACTTATCCAGGTTCTAAATGAATGAAAAAACAAGCATGATAAATGAATGAATATGCCATGTTTTTGTTCATTTATGATGCTATTGATGAATTATCAATATCCTCCTTTCTACAGTGTCATGCCCCATATGTAGAATGTTCTGTAAAAGCAATATCATGCTTGAGTTTGTGATGTTGGTCTGGATATCATCACTGTTGCTCTTGTCAAATAATAATAATAAAAATAATGAATTCAATTTATAACGCACTTTTCATTAATGAAAATCTCAAAGTGCTACAAAGTGCAACAGAATTAAATGTCAATAAAACAAGTAAAACAAGTAAAATCAATAACAGTATCAACTAAGATCAAAAGTAGAATCATGAGGAGGTAGAGTATGCTTGGTTGAAAAGAAAGGTCTTCAAGCCGCTCTTAAAGTCAACCAGTGACTGTGGGGCTCTCAGACAGTCAGGAAGAGAGTTCCACAGGCAGGGGGCAGCCACACTGAAAGCCCGGTCTCCCATGGTCCTTAATTTGGTTCTCGGAATGTGAAGGAGATTACTGTTCTGTGACCGCAGTGACCGGGTGGATGAGTATGGAATAAGAATATCCTTCAGATAATCTGGTGAAGCTCCATGTAAGCATTGATGTGTAATGAGAGCAGTTTTGTACTGAATTCTGTAGGCGACAGGAAGCCAATGAAGGTTATGGAGAATGGGTGTAATATGTTCAAATTTACGAACTCTCAACAAGATCCTTGCTGCACTGTTTTGAATATATTGAAGTTTCTGAAGGTTTTTGCCAGGGATTCCAACAAACAGGGAGTTGCAGTAGTCGAGCCTGGAGGAGACAAAAGCATGGACGAGCTTCTCAGCATCGGAAAAAGTTAGGGATGGGCGAAGTCTGGAGATGTTTCGAAGATGGAAGAAGCAAGTTTTAAACAGAAGCTTAATGTGATTTTCAAATGTAAGATTGGAGTCCATTTTTATTCCAAGATTAGTAACAGAGGTGGAGAGGGGGATGTCTTGTCCAGAAAAGGAAAGTGTTGTTATAGGAGATGTTTGTACCTGGTGAGGGGTGCCAATCAGTATGGCCTCAGTCTTGGAGCAGTTTAATTGAAGAAAGTTCTGATTCATCCATGCCCTAATTGCCTCCAGGCAGGCAGAGAGGGCAGTGAGTGAAGATGGAGATGACAAGGTGGAAGATGAGGATGCTCCAGTCCTGATGTAAAGCTGTGTATCGTCGGCATAACAGTGAAAAGAAATGTTGAACTGATTAATAATTTGACCTAAAGGCAGCATGTAAAGGGAAAACAGCAGGGGCCCCAGAACCGACCCCTGAGGGACACCACAGGAGACACAGACTGTCTGGGACGTGGCGTTGCCAAGACTAACACATTCCAGCCTATTGGAGAGGAAAGATTTGAACCAGTCCAGGACGGTGTCGCAGAGACCGACCTCCACATGAAGACGGTGGAGGAGGATACTATGGTCCACAGTGTCGAAAGCTGCAGTGAGGTCAAGGAGGACAAGGATGGAGGGAGAGCCAGTGTCAGCAGCCAAGAGGACATCATTGGTAACCCTCAGCAATGCAGTCTCTGTACTGTGAGCTGCCCTGAATCCAGACTGAAACTTCTCATAGAGAGAGTGTTGTTGTAGGTGGTCCTGCAGCTGAACAGCAACAGCTTTTTCCAGCACTTTAGACAGAAAAGGGAGGTGTGAAATTGGGCGGTAATTAGAAAAAATGTCTAGCAGAAAAAATGAAGTGCACTTGCGATCACCTCATGTCAAACATCACAAACACGATTGTGATATTGCTAAATAACATGCAGCCTTGTGTACCTGTAATAGCACCAGCTGTTCACCATGGCACTGTTCAGGGCCTAGCTGAAGCATGGGCACCAGCACTTCTTGGACCTTATGTTGACTCTGTAGCGGCTGACAAACTGGTCATGCAGGTCCACTTCTCCCATGTGTGTGTTGTAATCCTGGATACACTTGGGCTGTCTGACCTTGTCAATTAGTCCGTTTTTGTTTGTTCCATCTCTTTGCCTCAGTTTTGATGAATTCCCTTTCCATGTTTGACACCACAGTGACCATGCTGTTGTCATTCCACCTTAGAATCAGCTTCTCTGCCTCAACCAGATATTCAGAATTTCCTCTTGGTGTCTTTTGAAGGTCTTGGGTTCTGTGAAAGGAACCTTGTGGAGCTGAGCTTGTCGCATCGTGCCACAGCTGCCATAGCCTCTCAGGGTCATCTCATCCACCAGGGACAGGGTTGTGAAGAGGTTGTCATCGCATCCAGGATCATCATTGGGGGGATTTGGCAGTTGCATATCTGAATTGGGTAGAAAGCCTTCACCTTTCAGTAATCTCGATGGGAGACGGTTACGGTCACCAGTAGACTCATCATCAGATTGGTCACTGTCACAGTCTGTGTCGTCTGCGTGCATTTCTGACTCTGGCACAACTGTGATGTCCGCCACAGTTTCAGAGTCCTGCAGCATGGCCAGGACCTCTGCTACAGTGTACCTAAGGAAAGGGCAATATATATGATTGATTTTTGTATTTGGACCAGTTATTTTATTTAAAAAATGATAATATATATAAATATATATGTATATATATATATATATATATATATAGCCCATATATATAT
>JBBPBX010040486.1:17765-29344 GCA_038048925.1 Garcialebias charrua
CTAGGGTGCCGTCCCACTGGAACTTCTGGAGCTATTCACCATTTTACATTGAAGACTTAAAAAAAAAAATGAAATTATAAAATAAAAATACTTCGAAATATATGCATACATGCATATGTTTTTAGTTGTGTAGGATAAATATTTTCTAAGTAATGATGAGTTATATTGTTTGTTTCAAAAAAAGTTTTCTGATTGGTGATGTATTTCCGGGCTTGCGGCGCACAAATCTTATCCATAGACTCTCGTTAAAAATGGCGCATGCACAGTTATTCCACTACGTTACAAAAGAATGGGAAGATGCTGGGTGCAGATTTCTGCGCCCTGGGCACGTCCAATGTGAGCTGTACCTACTGATGATTTGCTTCCGGTCTTTTTTTTTTGTTGTTGTCAGGGAAATGAGCCATGCAAAGACTCAAGCAGGCTGGCTCAGGTAGGTTTACTTTTAAATCATTGAAAGCTCAACTTTTAGAAGTCTCTGTGAAAAACCCTTCAGCTGACTGCAAGTGGGAACTGGTGAGTTTGTTTTTTTCTTTGTTTGTTTGTGGAGTTAGGATGCCAGCGCTAGCCTCCAGGTTATTGTATTAGACTCTGATGACTACATTTATTTAAATTTGCTTATAAAAAAAATCAAACATTAATAATTTTATATACTAAAGGTCACTGGTGGTGTTTTACTATTTCTTAACACTGTATTGATCTGGAGAATGAAAACAAAGCATCTTGCATGTAACTAGCTCTTATTAACATTGAAACATTTAAGGTACATTTATATGATGAAATGCTATGTATGCTGAGGTGCATTAGGATCTTTAATATTAGGAATATTTAAGAGAACCGGCACTCCAAAAAAAAGAGCTTGATTGTATTTATATTATATGGGAAACATACACAGATGACAGACAAAGACATTATTATTATTATTATTATTATTATTATTATTATTATTATTATTATTATTATTATTATTATTATTATTATTATTATTATTATTATTATTATTATGAACTTGTAATACTATAATACTGATAACAGAATAAGATAGAAGAAGTGGTCCAAAAATTGAAAAGTGGAAGCAGCCCACTCCCAGTCTCTCTTCACACCGATGTCTCAAACAAGGTAAAGATGGACCATGTTTTATTAATGATAGTTATATACAAATGGATACACCTGTGCAACTTTACAAATGGCACCTCATAGATAATACTACTGTATGATGCAATGGATAAAGGATGATCAGTCTTGAATTTTTTTGGACTTATCCAAAGCATTTTATACCAAAAAGCTTGATAACCTATTTCAAAATTGGCAATATTATCAGAGTCAGAGAGTCAGAGAATCTTTATTGTCATTTGCACCACATGTGGTACATGTAATGAAACGAGATTATGTACACAGGGTCCCAGTTACATCCAACAATAAAATGTAAGAGAAGAACAGTAATAACATCTAAGATATGAACTAGGAAAACATCACTCCAAACAGCAGCATGAACATGAGTCTGTATGAGCAGATGGGCACAAATGAAAAACAGCAACATGAAACAGATCAGCAGCAACATGATGTGATCTTTTGCAGTGATTATTCTAGTTATTTGTTCATGAGTCTAACAGCCTCAGGGTAGAAGTTTTTCCTCAGTCTAGTGGTTCTACACTTAATGCTCCTCAACCTCCGTCCTTAGGGGAGTGGGGCAAAAAGTGTGTGTGCTGGTTGAGTGGGGTCTTTCACATGATGCAGGTGGCCCTCTTTCTGCATCTGGAGGTTTAGATGTCTGTGATGGTGGGGAGACTGACTCCAACAGATTTCTGTGCAACCTTCACCACTCTCTGCAAAGCATTTCTTTCTGCAGCTGTGCAGCCTCCATGCCACACATTGATGCTGGAGCACAGGATGCTCTCCACTGCACACCTGTAGAAGGAGGTGAGGACTGGGCTGCTCAGACCAGCTCGTCTCAGCCGTCTGAGGAAGTAGTCTCTAGCTATGTTTACATGGGCACAATTTTGTGACCGGATTGAAATGTGCTCTGATTGCATAATTAGATAGTACTGTTTACATGGACACAATCCGTTCAAGACGAGCGTTTACATGCAGCAGGCTTTTATTCTGACCAGAAGAACAGACATGCGCAGAGTGGTACACTCCCCCTTTAAAAAAAAAAAAACGAAGAGGAAGTTGCTTTCGTGAAAACCACAGAAGAAGAAGTTACTTCCGGGACAAAAGTAAACAGATGCGCAAAAATTGGACCCGGCCAGATTGTAATGACGGCGATGGAGTTGTTACTGCACTACTGCACTCCCTGATAGAGCTACAGGCAAGCAACGCATGCTTTTAGTCTTTTCTATTCGCAGTATGAGAGCGCTGGGAAAGGAGGGGAGGGGTGCGCTGCCGCGCGCAACGCACATGCGCAGTCAGGACAGTTTTGCACGGTCCGATAAAAGGAACAGAATATGTGTTTACATGCGCACATATCAGGCTACGGATCGGCGTAAACCACCCGTTTCGAACGGATCGCAAATTAGGTCGGATCATGCCGAATGCACAAAAAATAACCCGACCAGGGTGTTTACATGACGCACTTTTGATCCAATCGGCCGTTTGATCTAATTACTTATGTCCATGTAAACATAGCTACTGATGACCTTTCTTGATCAGGCTGGTGGTGTTGTTGGTCCAGCTGAGGTTATCATTGATGTGTACACCCAAGTACTTGTAGCTGGACCACTTCCATCGCAGATCCTCTTATGTTCAGTGGGAAGTGGGTTTGTTTGTTCCTTCTGAAGTCCACAATCATCTCCTTTGTCTTCTTCACATTGATGTGAAGGTTGTTGTCCTTTCACCAGCTCTGCAGGTGTTCCACCTCCTGCCTGTAGCTGGACTCATTGTTTGTAATGCATCCCACCACAGCTGTATCATCTGCAAACTTTACAATATGACAGCCTGAATGAGTGGCTGCACAATGTGAGCAGAGTGAACAGGAGAGGGCTCAACATATATCCTTGAGGAGAGCCAGTGCTGAGGGTTATGGTGGAGGAGGAGACGTTGTGGATTCTCACTGACTGTGGTCTGTTTGTTAAAAAGTCTAGGACCCAGTTACAAATGGAGGGGCTAAGTCCTAGTGTGGATAGTTTGTCCATCAGAGTTTGGGGGATCATAGTGTTGAAAGCAGATGTGAAGTCCACAAAGAACATACGGACGTATGAGTCCTTCTGTTCCAGGTGGGTGAGAGCAGTGTGGACTACAGAAGAGATGACGTCCTCTGTTGATCGGTTCTCACGGTAAGCATACTGATGATGGTCCTCGTTCATGTTGATGGATGTTTTGATGTGGGTCATGACCAGTTTTTCAAAGCATTTCGCAACTATCGGGTTGAGGGCCACTGGCCGATAGTCATTCAGACCAGTCACTGTGGAGCATTTTGGGACTGGGATGATGGTGGCGGTCTTCAGGCAGGTGGGAACTGTTTCCAGGGCAAGTGAGGTGTTGAAGATGTCGGCCAGCTCATTGCAGAGCTGATCAGCACATTCTTTCAACACTTTCCCGGGGATGTTGTCTGGTCCGGTTGCTTTGTGAGGGTTGATCCTCCTGAAAGTCCTCACTTCTGCTACGGTCACGCTGAGACGCTCTTCATCCGGTGGTCAGGTGAGTCTGGTGCTGGGTGGTCTGTTTGGGTCTTCAAAGCGTGCATAAAACTTGTTGAGGGCATCAGGCAGAGATGAGTCTTTGGGGCATTGTTCAATATTATGGCACCAGATGTGTAGCATTAGATTGATTTCAGTAGTTTTCTGTTTGAAAGATATCAGTTTTTTTTTTTTTTTGGTAAACAACCACAAATCATTTTTCAAATCCATTAATCATGTGGTCCCTAAAGTTCTATCCTAGGGCTCTACGCAATTCCTGGGAATCCTTAATGTTGTTTTTCTATAGGCTGTTCACTTTTTAGAACCGCCAAATGATGGCTGTGGGAGCATACATGTGAAGACTTCAATAATAATTTAACAAGATTAACAGATTAAAAACAATTATTTGTTTGCTGGAAATTATAGTAAATGTGTGTCTCAGTCTAACGTTTGCTTAATAAATGCACTTTAATGGTCAAATCAGCTGTATTTCAAAAGCCAATATGCAGAGGTAAACGCGTGCATGCAAGAGTTGCTGTGCAAATTTAACAAGATAAGCGCCTCAAAACTATTATTTGTTTGCTTGAAATTATAGCAAAGGTGTGTCTCAGTTGAACTATTCCTTAAAAAATGCACTTTAATGGTCAAATCAGCTGAATTTCAAAAATGTTTTTTGCTGCCTCAATGCTGCGAAGCGCGCACGTGAAGATGGATGAGCCGCTGCATTTCTTTAAAATGTAACAAAATGCATCCATCCATTTTCTTCCACTTATATGGGGTAGGTTCGCCGGGGTAGCATCTTAGGGAGGCACAGACTTCCCTCTCCCCAGCCACTTATGGTGCATTCAGACCGAACAGCGTTTCAACTTCCAAAAAGCTCGTCACGCACGCAAGTGGACGCACTTTGTGTCCAGACCTGAACGCCAGAACGCGAAACTGCTGCTGGGTGTGTGGGAGGAGCTTACCGGTATACCGAGTCAGCACTCCGCCAGGCGAGGAGCTTTTTATCTCTGTCCCTGTGGAGCAGACTTGACTGGTCGTGAAGGAGTTGTCGCGAACACACAGCTACAATGAGTTTCTCTTCCATAGTCCATGACTCCGCGGGTTTTTTCTGTGTCCCACAAACAATACGTCACATAGTTGCGCAATCGTTTCCGCGTCACTGGTTTCTGCGTCGTCACATAGGGACTCTCCCCCTGACCCCCTCTCTTCTCCCCCCGACTCTCCCTGATCAACCAATCAGGGAGAGTTGAACGGCGTTTGAACGTTTGAACCGCGAAATCTTCAGCTGGATCAAGGAGTGCTTTGGAGGCTGACGCGGGTTCACGTGCACGGAAAAACGCTTTCCAGCACGCTCAACACGCACGTGACGTGACGCCCGACGCCAAGACGCGGCTGGAAGCGCGTCCCCCATTGACTTTGCATGTAAGCTGGACGCTCCTGCCGTTGAAACGCTGTTAGGTGTGAATGCAGCATTAGGCCAGCTCCTCCGGGGAAATCCCAAGGCGTTCGCAGGCCAGTCAAAAACATAGTCCCTCCAGTGTGTCCTGGGTCTTCCTCTGGGTCTCCTGATGGTGGGACGTGCTCAAAACACCTCACACCAGGGAGGCATCCTAACCAGATGCCCGAGCCACCTCAACTGGCTCCTCTCGATGTGGAGAAGCAGCAGTTCTTCTCTGATGCCCCTTTTCCACTCGCTCGACCCAGAGCGGATCTGTCTGGTCCGGTCTGGTTCAGTTCGGATCGGCTCACATGTAGGTTTGTCTCCATTCACTACTGCAGCCCTTCTGTGGGCGGGGTGTAGAATCTCACTCGTCCTACCACGTCCTACCATGTGGTGGCGGTAGTGTTACCTCAAGCTATTTACTAGCCACCACTAAACGTTAGAAGAAGAACACCCTGCAGGACCTTGTCTCACCACCTGTTGGCGGTAATGTCCCTTGAGCTATTTAATGCTCTAATCTTACTTTATTGCCTTTTCAGCTTGTTTTAAACCCATGTGTTTTCCATTTTGTTTCTTTATAATAAAGATTATTCTCATATATGCACAAGGTTCCTGTTAACATTGCTTAACACATCGATCGCACTGCCCTGTAATCAGTTAAACTATTTTTACAGTAAGGTACAGATTAGGAATTAATTAGGTTTCAATTGGCCCTGTAATATTAAAGGTTAGTATTTCATTAAATTTAAACGGTAATATTTTGTCAGGGATAATTCAAAGTCAAATGCAAATGGATAATTTGGTTTAAACTGTCCCTTAAACATTAAAAGCGTGTTTCTTTAAACGTAAAAACAAAGTATTAATAATTAAATGTTTGTTGATCAGGAAACTCGTTTGGGCATCCAAGAACAGCTTCATCGGGGTTGATGTTGATGTCTGTGCATCCTTGGAAAAGCTGTTGCACCCACGACCCGACATTAGGAAGGATGGATGGATGGATGGATGGGTTGATGTTGACGTCTGTGCATCCTGGGAAAAGTTGCTGCACCCACGACCCGACATCAGGAAGGATGGATGGATGGATGGGTTCATGTTGACGTCTGTGCATCCTGAGAAAAGCTGCTGCACTACCCATGACACGACATCAGGAAGGATGGATGGATGGATGGATGGAGGGCTGTTCAAATCTAATAATCTTTTTCTTATGATTCTTTAAAGGTCAAATGCAAATGGAAAATATTCTTAACTTCCAGTATGTTTTTAAACAAACACTATACTGTACACACTTAACATTGTAAAATATGTTTAGGAAATTATTGTTCAATGACACCACTTAAGAAATAAAATGTTTATTATGAAAACTAAGAAGTGAAAAAAGCACAAAAATAAATACTGCATCCACCTAAATGATTTTTTTCCCGTTGTCTCATGGGCTTCCTCCAGAAGACACAAGTTGATAAATTCTGGTGTTCACTTTTTTCTCTTAACTGTAAAAAAAGAAAAACATGGTTACTGGTAATTCAGTCTAGAAACGGTTTTATATGTAGATATATTTTATAAGATATATGTAAGATTTATATACATATATCAAATATCTCAGAAACCACAAAGCAGATATTTTTCAAACTAACAAAGTGTAATCACAAGATGTTCATGTACACACTGTAAGCTGTTGAAGTTATTTGAATTATTTGAATTATTATTATTATTATTAAATTATTTGAATTTGAGATTTTTATTAATGAAAAGTGCGGTATAAATTGAATTTATTATTATTATTATTATTAATTAAAATTCGATTTTTTTATAGACATAAATGTGTCGACCTAGCTTTTATTTTTTCTACTAGTATTTAACACATATCTTATATCTCAGAAACCACAAAGCAGATATTTTTCAAACTAACACAGTGTAATCACAAGATGTTCATGTACACACTGTAAGCTGTTGGAGTTATTTAAATTAAAATTCGATTTTTTTTAATAATTTATTTTCGTAGCACATGTGACAGGTTTGGAATTAGTCAAAACAAATCAATTTAAATCCAGCTGCTTTGACCACAACTGTGACATTATTAAGGAATTGTTCACCTGAGGAACCCTCGTGGTATAAAGCCAGCTATGAAATATATTTTTTAAGCTTTTATTTAGCTACATTTAAAAGAAAGAACGCCGATCGACCCCACCCGCGCGTGCATGTGATGTGCATGTGTCGACCTACTTTGTTAAATCCAGCTGATTTGACCACAACATGAAATTATTAAGGACCTGTTCAGCTCAAGCACCCTCTTGATATAACGTCAGCTATGAAATATATATTTTAAAGCGTTTATTTAGCTACATTATATAGAAATAAAGCCGGCTCACGTGCGCGCGCGCGTGCACATGGCGAAACTACTTTTTAAAATCCTGCCGTTTTGACCAGTACGTGAATTTATTAAGGAATAGTTTGGCTTACGACACATCTTTGCTATAATTTTAAATACAAATAATTGTTTTTACCGTGTTAATCTTGTAAAGTCCTTCCGTCTTTGCTCCCTTGCGGCAGCCACTTCCTCAAACTCAGTCCAGCCTCCTCCCCACGGCTCGCTTCCAGCCAGCCTCAACCCTGCTCTGAAATCAGTCCGGAATCTTGGTGCGGCGCGGCACATATGTGAGGTGGAAATGCTGTCTAACGCGCGTTTGGCACGCAAATATGACGTCACAACCGACCCGCGCCACCTAGTGGAAAAGGGGCATGAGTCTCTCCCAGATGACCGAGCTTCTCACCCTATCTCTAAGGAAGAGCCCAGACACCCTGTGGAGAAAACTCATTTCGGTCGCTTGTATCCGAGATCTCGTTCTTTCGGTCACAACCCAAAGCTCATGACCATAGATCAGGGTGGGAACCTAGATCGATCGGTAAATTGAGAGCTTTGCCTTTTGACTCAGCTCTCTCTTCACCACGACAGACTGGTTACAGCACCCGCTTCACTGCAGACAGCACCTATCCGCCTAACAATATCTCGCTCCATTTTTCCCTCATTCATGAACAAGACCCTGAGATACTTGAACTCCTCCAATTGGGGCAGGACCTCCTCCCCAACCTTGAGAGAGCACTCTACCCTTTTCCAGCTCAAAACCATGGCCTCAGATTTGAAAGAACTGATCCTCATCCCGGCTGCGTCACACTCGACTGCGCACTGCTCCAACAAAAGCTGTAGAGCAATAGCTATTGATCAATTTATTAAGATAACCACCTAAAAAATATGTTTGCTCGAAATTATCGCAAAAGTGTGTCTCAGTATAACATTTGCTTAATAAATGCACTTTAATTATCAAATCAGCTGTATTTCAAAAATAGTTTCACTGCCTCGGTGCTCCTTGAATGTGCAAAGGAAGAAAAAAAGGAGAAGGAACATGGCTCATTTCTCTGAAAATTAACAAGACAAGCACCTAAATAATTATTTGTTTGCTCGAAATTATGGCAAAGGTATGTCTCAGTCTAACATTTGTTTAATAAATGCACTTTAATGTTCAAATTAGCTGCATTTCGCTGGGGCGGTGCAGCTGTTTTGACGGTTCCAAGCAGCGAGCAGAATGAAGGTGGGAAGACTATGGCAAGCTGGCAAGCATTAATAGCTGGTGAAGATTCTCAGTCATCCAGGACATGGTAAATTAAAACAAGTGAAAGAAAAAAGTATAAAGTATAATAAACTCCAGTTGTTTTTGTCAAAGTTTTTTTTATTTTGTCATTATAGCCACGTTTACCTATTACATGATACAATGGCATGCCATACCGCTATTACTACTCTGCTGTCACCAAGTGGCTGAAAGTGGTACTTCTAAAAAAAATATTTCAGTTAGAATAAATGAAAATGGTCATATCTCAGTGAAAGAAATGGTTTATAAATATGGGGGGAAATCTATAAATATGTCCCTTCAGGCTATAAGTCGCTGGGCATGTAAATTATGCAAAAAAAAAAACAAACCTGCGACTCCGGACCGGGATTTGAACCAGGGACCTGCTCACTGAGAGGCAGCAGCTCTATCAACTGCACAACCGTGCTAAGAAAACTAGTGTATTTACAAAAATGAAATAAACAGCTGATGAGGCAGCAAAATACAGTACTCACTAAGTAAATACACACTTGAATACACAGAGGGAAGGAACATGAACGGCTCTTAACTTAATGTCAGTATGAGAAACTGAAGACAAGAGACTGATTATAACAGGACACAAATGAGTAAGAAATGACAAACACCTGGGGAGACGATGAGGATCAGGTGAGATTGGGAGGAGCTGGAGCTGATTGAATGAAGGGGGAAAATGGGGTGGGGGTTTGAACCGATGACAAGTGAAACACATGAAAACTGGAAAGATCTCAAAAGACATGCAAATAAAACATAAACCACAAAGGGAATAAAATGAAAAGAAAAACACAAGAAATAAAATAATTGAAACAGACTTTGACAATAAACTGTGTGACCTCATTCCCATCTTCCTTCCTATACACGCCTACACAACCAGGAATAAAGAACAAATTACCTGGGAAAAGAAAACAATTTTAAAATGTACCAGCTGTGTGCAGAGGACCACAGATTTTGAATAAGCTCGATGAGAAAGTAAACATGCCACAGTCTCATTATTTTTAAGAAAAAGCACAATTTGTAACTCCTAACAATGAGCACTTTAATGATTGTAAGAGTTTTACTTTTGTATGAATTGATCAGTACTTCAGTGTTTCTATTTTTTTTTTTACTATGTTTTGACTTGTCTCCATAAAAGTTGCATAGATTTGCTCTTTTATATTGGTGGCTGCTCTGAGGCAAAACTGAACACTATGACTGTCTGTTTAGTATTTGTTTGTTTTGTTCGGGGCGGCTGTGGCTGAGTGGGGCAGCTGTGGTTAAGTGGTTAGAGCAGTCGTCCTCCAATGCAAGAGTTGGTGGTTTGGATCCACCAGCAGTCACATGCCGAAGTGTCCCTGGGCAAGACACTGAACCCCTCATTGCCTATGTGTGTCCCGTCGGTGCATGAATGTGATAAAGCTCTGATTAGTCTCTTTAGAATGATTTGTTCAATTAGTTTTGTAGATATCTAGTAGAGTGCTGTATGGATGGGTAAATGAGGACACAGATGTTAGTGTAAAGCACTTTGAGTATCTCGATAAAATAGAAAGGCACTATACAAGTACAGTACAGTCCATTTACCATCCATTTTACATGAGAAACTGGGCCACCTGTTAAAAGCTTTAAACTGCTTTCTTGTGGTGAGTCACGCATAAAGGCATTGTGGAAATATCTACTACCAGTACTATATTTTTCAGCCTATAAGTCACAGTATTTTTGCATAATTTGCATGCCCTGCAACTTATTCACCGAAGTGACACATTTATGGATTTTTTCCCATATTTATAAACCAACTTTTGGCTAAGATATGACCATTTTCATTCATTAAGACTGAAAATACAGTATTGAACACTAGCATTTTCATCTGCTATATGGCACTCGAGTAGTATGGCATGCCGTTGTGTCAGGTAATAGGCAAAAGTGGCTATTAATGACACAATCAGCTTGCCACAGCCTGCGGCCTTTGTCCAGCTTGCCTGGAGCAACCGTCAAATCAGATTAATTTTGCTGTGCCGGCAAAATGCAGCTAATTTGACTATTGAAGTGCATTTATTAAGTAAAAGTTCAACTGAGACACACGTTTGCTGTAATGTTGAGCAAACAAATAATTGCTTTAGGTGGTTATTGTGTTAAATTTCAAAGAAATGCACAGCAAGTCCTCCCATGCACGTGCCTGTTTCCGCGTACTGTATTGGCTTTTGAAATCCAGTTGACTTGACCGTCAAAGTGCATTTAAAGTATTAAGGAAAAGTTAGGCTGACACTCACCTTTGCTATTATTTCGCCCAAACAAATAATTCTTTTTAAGTGTTAATCTTGTTAAATCATTGTTAAAGTCCTTCCGTGCACACAGCCAATCAAATATTGACACAATACCGGGCAGTATTTTCGGGTTGTCAGCGGTGATGCACAATAGATGCGACTTAAACGGCAAAGCAACGTATTTATGGATTTTTCCTCTTTATTAGACATATTTGGACTAATAGGGTGGCGGAAAATACGGTATACATCTTACATCGAAGCTGTGTGGATAAACTTTTCTCTTCATATAACAAGGACAAAGAGGAGTATGAAGTGTGCAGAAGTGGGTACTAAAAGACCAGAGGTAGACGGCTTATTTTTATACAAAAGGTGTGGGTGATCATTAATGATGTGTGATCATTGGTTGAAGGTACAAACTGACCAGTGTACTTGCATATTTTTTCTGCATTTACTGTTTCAGTGTACTACAATTTGCATAACAGACAAAACTCTTCTTGAAAAAAAAAACATTATGAGTTGTACAAGCAGATCAGCAACAGATGTATGAAGTCTCATCTCATGTAAATTTGCCTCAGGCTCCATGTGGTTAGAGTCACTGTCAATCATTTAGTCTGATGCACTTTGGAAGATTGAAGAGGAAGCCATGTCA
>JBBPBX010040487.1:0-14482 GCA_038048925.1 Garcialebias charrua
TTCCTTCGGTTCCTCTACCTCGTTCTCCCTTAACACAGCAACATCACAACACTGTTAGAAGCACAAGTTCATCGTTTTTATAGCGATGATGGCACCACCTTTGATCAGTGGTGTATAAAAATGTACGGTAAGCTTAAATGTCTTACTTGTTCTCAGAGTCAGCAGGTGGATGCTCCTCTCCTTCAGGGTTCTCCTCTGTGACATTAGATTGGTTTAGCTCGCTGGAAGGGAAGAAGAAAAACAAGACTTTAACTTGATGTTTCCCCCACCGTTATTCAAGGAGGGCTGCCTGCCCCACCTTAAAGAATTCTAATACAATTACTGTATATACCTCTAGATGTTTGCATGTGACCAGTTCTATGTGGAAGGGAAGACACCAGTCACGTCATCCTACCACACCACGCCCTCCCTGAATTTATATCAAATATCAACCAAGCCTCCGCCAGTAGAGCACCACTGCAGCAGCGTGCACAGCCTGTTTATAGACACTTTTGGGTAAAATCACTGTTTTCTGCAGCTTTAATTCATGAAATTAAACTTTACTAACACTAAGACTTCTATTTGTATCCCTCAAATTAATGTAAAGATATATCTCTGCAAAAAGAATAGATTTGGTCGTGTGCACTAAGCTCGTCCATATTTGAAAAAATAAAAATACTGAGGTAAATGTACTGTGATGAATGTAATTCAATAAAAGATGTACCGGTAATATGAAAAATATATTGTTAAACGACAAAAGGAGCATAATCCCTTTGAGTGAAATAAAGTTGTTCCACGGCAAAAATTTACATCAGTCTGAAAGATAAAGAACATTTTCTTAATTATTTTGTGCTGTGCAAAGGACTCCGTGTGCTATAAGTTTTAAAATACTACCCATATAAATAGAAAATTTTAATCAAAATTAAAAACGACACAAGCCTCAGGTAAACACTGAAATGGAATAAAACCTTCAGTCTGCCGTTACATGCTACGTGTACTCACTTAAGTTCATCCTTGACAGTACCCCAGTTGTGAGATCCACCTCCACCGCGCTTCTCCTCACCTTTCAGAGTACTGAGGAAACAACAAAAGGATCAAAATCAGCTTCTGTCACTGATCTAAAATATTTACTGGAATAGCCAAAAGATGTTGTTGAAAACATGTTTAGCCTACACAAAAACTAAAAGCAGCACTTACGATCGGTCGCTGCCACTGTGTCTGTCAAATTCACGTTTTCCTCTGGAATCAAAGCCATCACTACGACCCATGCCACGACCTCTGCCTCCACGGGGCCCCCCCCTGCCAACATTACGACCCCTCATTGGCCGATCACCAACAGGCCTGAAGAAAGAGGGAGACAAATTTTACAGAAACTAATATGGACCACACATCTGCAGTAAAATGAAGGTTGATGAGTAAAAAGGTTTGTTAATTAGAAATATGATTCTTAAATTTAGATTTTCTCAGTGACTCAAGTGCAGCAAAGAAAAGAAGCTAAAATGTTGAATTTGTAGGTACAGGTGCTTCTCAGAAAAATTCTACATCGTGTAAAAGTTCAATTGTTTTCTTGTCAGTCATTTCTGAGAGCAAAGCTTATGTATTATATGCAGTCTTTACTTACAGTGAAATATTTCAAGCCTTTCTTGTAATTTTGATGATTAGATTACAAATAATGAAAAAAAAAAAAAAACTCAGTCTCAGAAAATATGAGTACTGTAAGGAGGTTCAATATTGTAAACTGGTGTCCAGTGTTTCCCCACCATTATACAAGTGGGGCACCCCGCCCCATCAACAAAACAGAGCGCCCCGCCTACTGAACCATGTGCACCCTCGACCTGTCGGCACTGACGTAGCGCTTAGCTAGCTAAAGGCAGCGCTCACGTGGAACCCCCACCCCCCCGGAAACTGTAGGTAAAAACAGCACGCAGCTCAGACGTACGAGTCTCTGTCAACCCCCCACCCCTGACACAATGAGCGCTCCGCCACGACAAGTTATCTAGGGGAAACAGTGATGTCACACCCTAATGAGCTGATTAACTCCCAGACATGAGCTACAAATGTCTCATTCCTCAAGTCCAGTGTCTTACCTGCTGAGGACAAAAAGAACTGGACTGTTGCTCAGTGGTCCAATGCCCTCAACACTGAATTTGGTTTTTCATTTTGTGTCAGCCATAATCCTCAAAATTACCTAAAATAAAGGCTTGAAATATTTCACTCTGTGTAATTTAGATCTACATAATATATGCGTTTCACTTTCCGAAATGATCGACACAGAAATTGAACTTTTACACAATATACTTTTATTTTTTGATGCACCTGTAAATGCTCATTTCCTATCCAGCTGTTCTTGAGCCACATCTGCAGATCTGTTATGATGTACAGTACTTTCTGGTGTATAGGTCGCATTGTCCAATTATCACCAATAGATTGGAAAAATCCCTAGATAGGTCGCACTGGTGTATAGGTCGCACCTACGTTTAGCTCTGCTGCAAATGTCTGCCACAGGAGCGCACAGCAAGGCTTTTAAGAAGATTAACACTTAAAAACTATTGTTTGTTTGATAAAAATTATAGCAAATATATGTCTGAGCTGAACTTTTCCTTAATAAATGAACGTAAAGTAATATTTGAGGTCTTCATGCATTTAACTATTTACAATAATAATAATCATTTTATTTAAGGAGAGGGAGAAGCTAGTGTTCATCTACTTTGTGTTTACAAGCTAGTGTTCATCTACTTTGTGTTTACAAGCTAGTGTCCATCTACTTTGGGGGCAGTTGTGGCTGAGTGGTTAGAGCAGCTGTCCTCCAATGGGAGAGGTGGGGGTTTGATTCCACCAGCAGTCACGTGCTGAAGTGTCCTTGGGCAAGAAACTGAACCCTTCTTTGCCTCCCATGTGTGTCCCATCAGTGTATGAATGTGATCTAAAGCACATATTAGTCTCTATAGATTCAGAGTAGCTTTGCAGAGATCTAGCAGAGTGCTGTATGAATGTGTGTGTGGCAGTAAATGATTACATCGGGTTGTTTTGATGCACCATTGAGAGAACAGTTCAGACATGTCTGTGCACATTGCTGTCCAGTCAATGTCACTAATAAATAGTTTTTGTTGAAACGGGACTCACTTTTCCACTGAGAATTCACCGCCCTCTGGTTTGTCTGCGGCGTCACCAGCAGGCTTCTCGAAGCGGCGAGGCGGCGGCCGCCTGTCCACAGGCCGCCTGTCTGGCCTGTCCGAAGGGGGTCGGCTCTCTCCTTGACCCCCCTGAGGTCTAGGGCCTTCTCCCTCTGGCTTCCTGGTCATTCTTCTCAAACCGGCACCTACAATTTGATCAGACAGGATGATTAGATGACCAGCAACACTGGTTAATCAGGCTCAACTGTCAGAGAAAGAAGAATAAACACACATATAGTCCTGTTTAAATAGACTAAAATACCAAACTACAGCACTGTGTTATGACTTGAGCCGGCAGATCAGAATGTCAATGAAATGTACTTTTCAATCACTTAATTACCTAAGAGTCCAAAGTTTAAATAACATATTGAACAACTGAACATTTGAAATTTAACTCTCTGGCTCCTACTGGAACCATTACTGACCCAGCATTTCACCCTCCCTTGACACAGTGCCAGCCCAGCACTCATTGACTAATAATCACCACCAGATACCAAAATAGATCAGCAACTTCACAGCAGCAACTGGTTGCGCCACACTTTGTGCACCCCTCTCATCTTTCAGTCAAACAAGTATGAGCCCACTTCACAGGGACTGAAGAGCAGAACTAACGTAAGCTGGGCCAAACTCTCAGTTTACCTCATCAGCTGAACCAGACACAACTTCACCAGACCCTAAAATGTACTACAAGCTCGGTAGTAGTATGCACATGGTCGTATTTACTGAAAATAAGTTGATAAACGCGGCAGCAGCGTGCACAGTGCTCATCGTGTCTGCTGTGGATTTAACACACCCCACGCGAGGGCGACCACGAGGTTTTACCACAAGTGCAATGTCTGCAGAGAAATCCGCCGAAAATTAAATATAAATAAAAAAACACGATCCAGTATGATCAACAACTGCCCCTCCACGTGCTCCATGAACACGTTTTAAACAGTTTGATAAAAGCACGTGATCTTAGTTAAAGTTCCCTCTGGACCTGGTAAAAAATTATGGACGAGGCCTAGGGTGCAAGACAAAACAGGGCCCGTAACACTGGTTCTCGTAATTTCTCACTAAAACGTCACTTGTTGCAGTGAAACTCGCATTTTAAGACATTTTGAACAAATGAAGCACGCGGACCTCATGTCACGACACTGCTGTGACGAGCAGGTTAGCTTAATTACACTGATGCGACTGCGCGGGTCTGAAAATGTTGATTACCATCTTTCTTAAGTGGAACTGGAGCCTGCGTCTCTTCCTTCTTGTCTGTCAAAGGTATCTTTCTTTCTTTTTGGGACTCCTTTTTGGCCTGTTTAGCTGCCTGAGCTGCAGTCTTGGTGGCCCCAGGAGCAGAAGCCTCCTTCTTCTTAATTTCGGCCTGCTTCAAAAGCTCGAACGGATCCGACTCGTCGTCAAATAACTGGTCGAACCGATTGGTTATGGCACAGCCAAAACCTTCTTGCATTTGTCCGGGCATGATGGCGCCCCTTCAGCAGGATTTTCCTCCGATTCTACGAGGCTTGGTGCGAACACTTCGCTAGATGAAGCCACAAGATGGCTGGGAAAGGACCTTCTTCTCTTCCGGTGCAGTTTACATCCGGGACCTCGGGGTTTGCGCGGGTAGGGTGAGTAGTTTCTTTTCGAAGCGCATGACTGTTTAATCAAAGGCAATGTGAGTATAAGAAAACTCAATTACCCACAATGCCAGAGTTGCTCAATAGCAAAGGCTGCGTTCCAGTTGCCTCGGAGGTCGAAATTACCAACCTGGAATGACGTCATCACCGAGTTAAATGCGTTCCAGTTAGTTTGTCGGCACGATGACGAAAACAAGATGGACGCCCGCTACGAAGCTGTTGTTGTTCTTGCTTTGTTGGATTATAAAAAGGTTTCCAGACCAGCAGCGAAGTTGAAAAGCAATTCTGAGGCTCTTGAAATGTTAACCAGGTATGTTGTTTTAACCAGTAGTTTTTATTTATTTATAAATAAGCTTATTTTTGTTAATTATGGTCTTGAGGCTCTTACATCTACTTTATAGTTTTAATTCGATCTCTTTTAGGATTATAGCAGCAGTACAGAAGTTATCATTAGATAAATAAAGTCAGAAAGTGCTGAACATTGTTTTTCTTTTCTTTTTACTACCTCAATCCATTAGCAGACGTTTTTACGGTTTATTGTTAAAATTGTTATTAAACTTCAATCAATCAAAACTTTATTTCAGACTCATATGGTCCATAGTAACAAAACAATTTAATTTCTTTGTATTTTAGGATGCTGCTGATACACACAAACCTACGGACACATGGAATAATCATGAAGACTATGGGAGGTGATGCTGAACATGGATGACAACACGTTTGTGCGTCATTTCAGAGTCAACAAGACCCAGTTCACATCTGTAATGATGCAGCTGCAGGAGAAAGGCATAAGGAAGGAGCACTGTCAAGGTGCAGCACCAGTCCCTGTAGAAAAGAAGGTCCTGATGTTCCTGTGGTACATGGCCAACCAGAACAGCTTCAGGGAGATGTCTGACAAATTTGATGTCTCGCAGTCCTCAGCGCACAGGATCATCATGGAAGTACTGAAGGCCATTTTGCACAATGGGACACACCTTCATCCCCTGGCCTAACGAATTGATGCTGTGGTGATGATTGTCATCATGGCAGCCTGCCTTCTGCATAACCTCTGCATTGGGGCTTCACCAGTGTGTCAGGATCACCCAAACAGCTGTCCAAGGCAGGATGAAAATGACTAAATTACTGTGATGTGTGGATGCTGTACTTGTATTAGCTTGTCATAACTTGTCAAAAAATGTTCTAGTGTTGTTATAGTGCTGTTTTGATTAAATGTGTTTATCTGACATGCCACTCTCTCGCTGTCATTTATATCTGTGTGGATAAACCACGCCAAAAACATAAGCTGGTATAGGTAAACAGTACACACATTTTACAGCTTCAAAAACCAGCTGCAAAACTTAGTTTCCCACAACAATAACACCTGCTTAAAAGTCAGTGCTTAAATAAAGCATTTCTATGTAGTAATTTTAAAACTCTGCCCGATGAGAACATGAGAGCACTAGTTTCTCTGCAAGTACATCGGTTTCCAAAAATATTGATGAAAAACTGCAGTGCATCATGACAAATTGTCGTGTTTGAATACCAGAGGTGTTCCTCTTTTACACTGAATTTACTTTCATTCTAAGTAGTTTCTTTTCATTACCTGCTTTCCTTTATTCTACTGAAAAACCACACTTATTGTGAAGTAAGACAAGAATTTGTGCATTTGTTATTTCAAATTGTTTTTAATAACGTATGACAACAAGGCACAGGTAACCTGCTGTAGAGTCGTTGAGTTGCAGTAACTGGACTTGTACAGTTCAATTTTCATCCATAAAATATGTCAAGGAGTCACCATTCCTCTGGAACAAGGGACCAGGGAAACAGGTTTGTCTGCTCGGGTCCAGGAACATGTTCATCTCCATGTTGACATAAACTGCAAAGAAATATACACATGGTTAACAACAAATCACAGATGACACAAAACTAACCCACAATACTTATAAATAAGGTCGATTTTCACTCTCTCACACACACACACACCCCCCCAACACACACAGACACACACAGCTGTGGATGGACAGGATGGTTTGGGTTTCAAGTTTTACATTTTTTTTAAACAAAATAATTGATTCTGTTAAACTGGATTCCCACCCTGACAAGCCAAGATAAATCTTGATAGACCTTTTAAAAACAGTTTATGGTGCAAAACATTAGTTTACTAGCTAAAAACACATGTAAAGGTGAACAAAGAACAACGAGGTTGCAGGTCTCCGACGCAGCTACATCATCAACACAACAATCACGTTCTTTAGAAAACACAAACCGCTTAGAAACACCCTCTAATTATTAGGCGACATATCGTATAATAATCACTGTAAAGTACGAAATGTGTTACTGAGTTAATGATAAACAATGAACGCTGAACAGCTAAAACGAGTACTGTGCTAAACAACAACAATGCCGCCTCACACCCGTTTAGCGAGCCGTTGTCGACGCACAGCGGCTGTTTAAACATATCATTATCATTACTGTAAAGAACTACAGTGCCTGAATGCGTTAATGTGAAGTTACGGCTGAGTAAACCACAAAGAACAGCGAAAAAGAGTAAAAAGTAACTCTTTCACTCACTGTTGATGCGAGGAGCAGCCATTTTGAAACGATGATCTCGGCGAACTCGGGTATGGTGCAGCGAGACCGATGCTGCGTTCCAGTTACCTCGTATTTTGGGAACTACGAAGTGGCAGTGACGTCATCTCCCCATCTACCACTTGAAAACACGTTCCGGTTACCCCGGTGGTAAAACAAGATGGACGCACGCATTGTTTTTGTTGCTGTTTCGGAATATAATAAATTACTAAACATATATGCACTCCAGACTACCAGTTATGCACTCCAGACAACCAGATATGCACTCCTGACACAGAACATGTCAAAGAAGAAAGATGAACGCCGAAGGTAATAGATTTAATATATATTTTTCTCGTTGGGAAAAAGAAAAACTGGCTTTACAGCTAAAAAAAAAAACGTCTTCGCTCACTGCACAGCAAAACATGTAGGGGGTTTACGATATGTTGAAGAAACTGAACAGTGGTTGCTTTATTTTGCTAAATAAATAAGTTGCTAACACCGTTTGCTAACCCTGCTGACCACTTGACCAGGTCACCCTTGTAAAAGAGATCTCGTTTACCTGGTAAAATAAAGGTGATTGATTTAATGATATATAACACCATCATAAAGTTTTGGTTTGTAGCCTGACACTACAGTACTGTTGTTTTTTTTTACAATCAACCTTTATTTAGTCAGGTAAATGTCATTGAGCCTCGTGGACTCATTTAAAAAAGTGACCTGCTGCTACAAACTAAAGAATGATGAACAGCAATGGTAGAATTTCCTTAAACAATAGACAATAAATACAAGAGAGAAATATATATTTATATATATATTTTTTTCTTTTAAAACAAAGTATCAAAGACTAGAACAACATTATAAGGTAGATGTATAAATCAAAGACAGGAACATTTCTGCATTGGTTTTTTTCCAGGATTCCGAGAGATTCAACTATTCTCCAGATTCCAACAGTTTCCTGAAAGTAGCTGTCTGAAATGTGTACTGTATTTTTCACATAAACAAGAAGTCAAATGATGAAAAAATGACAGAGAATTGCAGCTCATTATTAACTTTATGTCTGTCTGAAATAAACACTGTTTTCCCATTGCAGAGTTGTCTTGGACCCTACCATGCTGGCAGAAAACCCATCCATCCTGAAGAACAATGGTGCTCTAAGTGAAGCAGACAAGCAACGTAACACTGAAATCAGCCGTGGAAGGGTGATTGTGGAGCAAGCCTTCGGATGTTTGAAGTGCAGGTGGAGACGGCTTCGTGACGTGCAGAATACCAGAACTGATGTGGTGGTGAAGATCATAGTGGCTGCTTGCATCCTCCACAACTTGGGACGTGGGCCAAATGTACTTAAGACTGCTATAATGAAGCTTAATAAACATTTTTCTTTAAATACAGCATTTTGTCTTTGAGTTCTGGCAAAAGTTTAACCGATGGGTTGCAACAATTAAATAAATATTAGCTCATAGTGCTTTAAGTATCTGTCAGAACTGCACGTGCACATTTCCAAAAATAAATTAGTAATGTGAACATAGCAAAATTTTAGGGAAACGTACCTTTTGTGTATTGTACGGTAAGAAAATGTTACACAATTTGCTCTGTAGCTAGTAATGCAAAATAGTTTCAATACTATTAAACTAGTTTATACAAAATAGTTTCTATTTTAACCTTTGCAAGCAAATAGTTCATACTGAAAACAAATCTCAGTTGTCTGAAAGTTTCAGTTTTAATTACAAAATGTGCAACAGAACAGCATTTAAAAATTCAATCAAAGGCACTGAAAACCAACAGCTTTTACTGGGCCGAACCTGAACAAAATAAACAAGTCAAGTCAAAGTCAACTTTATTATCAAAACTGCAATATGTACAGGACATACACAGGATTGAAATTGCATTTCTCTCTCAGTCCCTCTGTGCAACAGTAACCATTTAAACACTAAACAATTAATAAACAAGCATAAAATGAAATAATAAAAGTTTAGTACTGTCCTGAGTTTTTTTGCATAGTAGTTTTTCATAGTAGTATAAAAGTATAAAATGTTTCACCAACACCAAAAACACCAACATTTAACAACCGTAATCATAAAATGAAATAGAGTGTAATACTGTCCTGAGTTTTTTGCATAGTAGTTTTCCATAGTAGTATAAAAGTATAAAAAGTCTGGATTAAAAGTCTCATGAAACTGCTCTGTGAGCTGAGCCTCAATCCACATCAAATTTTTGTTATTTTTTACCTTTCGCAGAGGGGCATTCAGCTCGGACAGGTTTCTTGGGAGTTCACCATTGTCTTTTACATTCTCACGCATGTGTTCAATCAAGAACAGTGTCTGTTCTTTATTAAAACTGTCATTCACACGGATGGGGGACTCTGTGTGGCTGCTGGATGATGGAGAGTCTTCACAGTTCTCTGAAAAAATCATTTTAAAAGAAAAAAACACAGTATTGTTAAATTCATTATACAGTAATTGGTTTGGTTTGCATTAAAACTTATTTCTACTAAATCTTACCAGCTGTGCTGTCCTGTGCAGGTTGGATAAGCTCAACTTTCATAGTGAGGTTTGCATCAATGTACAAACAGGACAAATCCCCTGCACTGCGATACAGGCTGCCAGAAAATGGTGTTGTTCTCTGCTCATCAACAAACATGTTGTTGTACTGGTCGAGGTAGACTGAAAACAAACACAAACACACACTTACTACACAAATATACACGTCCTAACACATAAATATCATACAGGATTATAGAACGTTTCTATACACGGATCTTTGGAAACCAAATATATTTTTTTTTACCACAGTTTAGTGCTAATTTATAGTCAGTTCAACAAACAATGTGTGTTTAGTTCTGGGTTGCCTAACAAAAATAAGCCACAGCGCCAAAGAAAACAAGGGTAAAAAAATATATTTTAAAATAAAATTCATAACTAATAGTTACTTTTTTAATGTGCTAAATAATAAAATGTGGCGAATGAAAGTCGCTGCCGCTGGCCTACAGAACTGTTGTGATCCAAACAACGAGAAAAACAGCCGTACGCCGCATGACATGCAACTAAACACAGGTTTTTAATGTGATCTGTGTTCACAAGCATACGCTTAAGCTGTGTGTGTGATTAAAAAACACACAACAACATTTTACAACTGTTATTTTAGTAAAAGTTAAGGAGTTCACTTACTAAGGACGCGAGTAGCCGCCATTTTGAATACGTCACTGGGATAAACTGGGGGCCGAAAAAATTGCCCCACTTCACGAATGGGAGTTTCCCACTGGAGCGGGCGTTCCAGTTAAAATCCACCACTGGGACCTTGGAAATTCCCACAATACGAGGTTACTGGAACGCAGCACGAGTCCACGACTTGTAATTACGACCTGAGGAGGCGTTCCAGTTGATTTTTACTGCTCGGAAGCTCGTAATTACGACCTCCGAGGACAACTGGAACGCAGCAAAAGCATGGTTTGCGCCGTATGAACCATTTTGTAGTTATGAATGCGCATGCGCACAGCTGCGTCTAAATTTTTCTGGGTCACAGGTCATTCGGAATAAACATTGAGCTCGCGCTGCGGTTAATTGTATATAATTATGCATAGTTTAGTTACTACATGTGTAAAAGTAATAATCAAATATTTTGAATCTCCCGTGGCTTGCTCAGTTCATAAGTTCAGATAAGAAGAAAACACGTCAAACTGACAAGACTAAACAGCAAAGAAAGCACTAGCAAAAATAAATTACTGTTTATTTGGCATTATGCACATCCATGTTATGAGAAAAATAAAATTGACAATTTCAAATTGGCAAAAAGTTACTAAATTATATTTTTACCAAAAGCAACTTAAAATTGTACTTAATATTCATTCAATCGGTCTTTTGCACGTGACGTCACGGCTCATATCTTTTTGCACTTACGGTCGCCATTTTCCGGGGATACCCGTTCATTTAAACAGAGGAAGTCCATGTTAAACACAGTGCGATACAGAACAATAACATCAGCAAAATGCAAACTAAATATAAAAATGAGCAGAAGCCTTATAGAGAGAAACTCAACCTTGAAGCCAGAGAACGTTACATGGTGAAGTTAGCTTCAATTAACAACATTGATCCTTACGAGGTAGCAGCTAAGGCATGGACTTCCTCTGTTTAAATGAACGGGTATCCCCGGAAAATGGCGACCGGGAGTGCAAAATGTCACGTGTCTGCAAAAGACCGATTCATTGAACCTTTATTTAGTCAGGTAAATCTTATTGAGCTTCGAGAAAGCGACCTGCTACAAACTAAAGAATGATGAACAGCAATGGTACAAGTACATTAAACAATAGACAAAAGAAAAAGTAGCAAAAAGTAGCAAACATTATAAGGTAGATGTACAAAAACAAGAACAAATCAGCATTGGTTTTTGCCAGGATTCCAACAGATTCTGAAAATCATTTAGAGAGGTCAGGGCCAAGAACTTCAGATCTTTTTGTAAGATATTCCATGAAGCAGGAGCAGAGTAGGAGAAGGCCCTTTTTCCAAGTTCAGTCCTCACTGACGGAACACTGCAGGTAATCATGTCCTGAGAGCGCACACTGTTATTTCAGGAAAATCGTGCCGAGAAGTCGAGAACATGCAGTTATGAAGTGAGGGAACAACATCCTGGAACAGTGGAAATCCAATGAGTGGAGCAAGATTTTAACTGGGCCTGGGTTGCTGGTTTCACCCCATGAACATTCCTTATGGTGTGGTCACACCGAACAGCTTTTCAGCAGCAGGAGCGTCCAGTTTACATGTAAAGTCAATGGGGGACGCGCTTCCAGCCACGTCTTGGCGTCGGGCGTCACGTCGCGTGCGTGTTGAGCGTGCTGGGAAGCGTTTTCCATGCACGTGAACCGGCTTCAGCCTCCAAACCGCGCATTCAACATGCTGAAGATTTCGCGGTTCAAACTTTCAAACGCCGCTCAACTCTCCCTGATTGGTTGGTGTGTCAACCAATCAGGGAGAGTCGGGTGGAGAAGAGAGGAGGAGAAGAGAGGAGGAGAAGAGAGGGGGAGAGTCCCTATGTGACGCGGAAACGAGGGGGCGCGCGCACTATGTGACGTATTGTTTGTGGGACACAGAAAAGACCCGCGAGGTCGTGTACTATGGAAGAGAAACTCATTGTAGCTGTGTGTTCGCGACAAGTCCTTCACGACCAGTCAAGTCTGCTCCACAGAGACGGAAATAAAAAGCTCCTCGCCTGGCGGAGTGCGCAGGACTCTGTGCGCAGGACTCTGTATACCGGTAAGCTCCTCCCACACACCCCGCAGCAGTTTCGCGTTCTGGCTTTCTGGTCCAAGTAGGTCCCGACACCAAGTGCGTCCACTTGCGTGCGTGACGAGCTTTTTGGAGGTTGAAAAGCTGTTCGGTGTGACCACACCATTAGATGTGCAACATTTTTGGGTGACTAACTTCAAATAAAATCAAAAAAGGCGTTCAATACAGAACAACTGGACTTTATTTGTAGCAACAAGACGTTTCGCTTCTCATCCGAGGAGATTTATCAATTCAGTGAGGAGACAGTGAGAGGGATAAGTTATAACCACTGGATAAGCCATTGACACGCACCAATCCTCTCACAATTATCCCTCTCACTGTCTCCTCACTGAATTGATAAATCTCCTCGGATGAGAAGCGAAACGTCTTGTTGCTACAAATAAAGTCCAGTTGTTCTGTATTGAACACCTTTTTTGATTTTATCATGTCCTGGACGACTGAGAATCTTCACCAGCATAACTTCAAATACGTTAATCCTGGAATGCAAATAAAAAGAAAATATTTTAATAGGTACATTTTCTTTGGAGAAAATTATAATGCAGTGCACCAATAACATTCTCTATTCTCTAAAATAAAATAAAAAATAATTAAAATAAAATAATATATATACAGTATATATATACAGTATATATATATAGCTTCAATGATAAGAAGTCTGAAGCCATATTGTTCCTTCCCAATGACACAACCTCAAACCACTGCATTGACCTGTCTGCTCTACCCCTGTCCGAAAAACAAAAAGTCAAAAATCTGGGAGTGATAATGGATCCTTCCATGAAACTCAACAGTCATGTAAACATGATCGTCAAATCCTGTTTTTTCCAGCTGAGGCGTCTGTCTAAGCTGAAGCCCATATTATCCAAAAAGCACCTGGAGACAGTGATTCACGCATTCATTACATCTAGGCTCGATTACTGCAATTCACTTCTGTTTGGCGTCAGTCAAGCCACCATTGCACGATTACAACTGGTTCAGAACGCAGCTGCCCGATTTTTAACCAGCACACGCAAAAGAGAGCACATTACACCAGTCTTGGCCTCCCTTCACTGGCTACCGGTTCATCTTCGAATCCAATTCAAAATTCTCATGTATGTCTACAAATCGCTGAACAGTCTCGCCCCCGCCTATCTCTCGGATCTGATACACCCATATGTCCCTCCACGTGCTTTGAGGTCAGAGGATCAGGTACTCTTAATAGTTCCAGAAACTCGCCTTAAGCGCAGGGGTGACAGGGCGTTCTCTGTAGCAGGCCCAAGACTCTGGAACGAGTTACCGCTGCTCATCAAACAGGCCCCCTCCCTCTCGGTTTTCAAATCCCGGTTAAAAACTCACTACTACTCCATCGCTTTCAATGCCAGCTGATTTGTATTGGATCGTTTGATTTATGATCTGCAATGTTTTTATGTTTTTCGTGTTGTTAATCTTTACTTTTTTTTGTTTAAAACTGTGCATAAGTGGTGTTAAAGTCTTTTCTTCGAGCGCTAAGTTGCGAAGCTATAAGCTAACTTCATCCGGCTTGCCGTAGTTTTGCCATCGGACGCATGCGCAAAACGTTACGTTCTGTTGAAAGTTTTATATATCACTGCACTAAAACCATAGATATACGGAAGGATCTGATGTCGTATATCTCCGTATCCTTCACATATACTTATACTTATATTTCCGGATATTCCCGGAAATGGACCGCAATGATCCTTAAAAGATCCCAAAATCCCAAAATCCGGATACTTATCTTTGGCAGACCCTTGACGAATAACAGCCACATTTATTTTGGATCTGCCGAAGATAAGTATCCAGATTTTGGGATTTTTTAAGGATCATTGCGGGCCATTTCCGGGAATATCCGAACACAGATCCTTCCGTATATCTATGGTTTTAGTGCAGTGAT
>JBBPBX010040487.1:14598-29344 GCA_038048925.1 Garcialebias charrua
AGCATCAAATGTAGAACCACTAGACTGAGGAACAGCTTCTACCCTGAGGCTGTTAGACTCATGAATAAATAAATAATAAGAATAAACACTGCAAAATATCACATCATGCTGATGCTGATCTGTTTTCTTGTTGCTGTGTTCATCTGTGACCATCTGCTCATACAGACTCATGTTCGTGCTGCTGTTTATAATGATGTTTTTCCACTACATTAGGGCTTAGTGTATTACTAGTTGATGTTTCTCTTAGTTAATTCTAGATGTTATTACTGTTTTTCTCTTGCATTTGTTGTTGGATGTAACTGGGACCCCGTGTACATAATCTCGTTTTCATCACATGTACCACATGCGGTGCAAATGACAATAAAGACTCTCTGACTCTGACTCTGACTCTGATATGTTTTTGGTATAAAACTTGCAATAGAAATAAAAAAAAGGGTGTCCTTTTACCTTAATTTATTTTGAAAACTGCTATACCACAAAATCTCTATTAAGAAAGTTTCACTACTAGGTCCAGAGAGTTTTTAAATAATTAACAACTCAAGCATTAGGCTTCTTTCTTGTAGTGCAAAACAGTGTAAACTATATCTTGTGTAGTTTTAGCCATAAGTTTTAAACTAAAGAATATGTTGTTAACTCAACAGTTTCCAATATTGTCACTTAAGAAACGAACAACAGAGCAGAATTTTACACTGAAAACACTTCACCCTCCAACCCTCTAGAGGGCGTCTCCTTCAGCTTTAAGGAGAGCTGACAAGGCAACCAGTTTCCTCTGTGGCTTTGACCAGAGGGTCTCGCAGTAAAATCACACAACACAGCGTTCTGTTCACAGATCAGAGGGCAGGTTTCTCTAAAGCTGACCAACGCTTACTTTAACTTTACACACAAAAAAAAACTTTCAACAGAACGCAGCGTTTTGCGCATGCGTCCGATGGCAAAACTACGGCAAGCCGGACGAAGTTAGCTTATAGCTTCGCAACTTAGCGCTCGAAGAAAAGACTTTAACACCACTTATGCACAGTTTTAAACAAAAAAAAGTAAAGATTAAATCTGACAACTCTGATTTAAAGCTGACCAACGCTTACTTTAACTTTCGACAAAAAAAAAACTTTCGACGGAACACAGCGTTCTGCGCATGCGTCCGATGGCAACTCTACGGCAAGCCGGACGAAGTTAGCTTATAGCTTCGCAACTTAGCACTCGAAGAAAAGACTTTAACACCGCTTACGCACAGTTTTCAACACAAAAAAAGTATCGATTATCTCTGACAACTCTGATTGTACACTTCAACACCACTTATGCACAGTTTTAAACAAAAAAAAGTAAAGATTAAATCGGACAACTCTGATTTTCTGCGGTTAGCCGGTAGAAGACAGATCTCTATCGTAGGCTAAATTTATATCGTTTCTACCATGTACAGGTTATATCGCGCATCCCTAATATATATATATATATATATATATAGGTAGTTCCCGGGTTACGACGGTCTCGAGTTACGATGTTTTGCGGTTACGAACGCCCTCCCATTGAAAAGCATTGTTCGAGTTACGTGGTTTATGCGCCTTTACACCAGAAAATACTGAAACGAAACCTACTGAAACAAAACTTACAGGAGGGGGGGAGGGGGAGCTTGACGCGCGCTCAGTGGATACAGGAGGGAGGGAGGGAGCTGGGAGGGGGAGCTTGGCTGGAAACTTACAGGAGAGACCGGAGCAGAGGAGGTCAGGAGGGGCTAATATGCTAACTCTGGACTGCTGGACCGCGCGTGGAAATACAGAGACCTTATTTTTTGGAGCGGAGGTTTACGAGGCAGAGGCTACAGCTGAGCAACGAGCTAACATGCTAACAGACGTTGCTGTAAATGCTGTGGACCGCGTGAAGCTGCAGGAGCTCGGAGGTGCACGAGCTAACATGCTAACAGACGGAGGAAGAATTGACCAGCTCCCAGTAAGAAATTAACTATTTTTTCCTTCATTATGGCTCCAAATGTACTGTATGTGTTTTTTATATAATTATGTAGGGTACTGTGTTAGGATAGGCAAAGTGCTTGGTAACTGTACAGTACCGTACATGTACGTGCGGCCAGTGTGTATGTGCATTTCGACTTACGACGATTTTCGTGTTACGAACGGGCGTAGGAACGGAACTCCGTCGTAAGTCGGGGACCACCTGTATATAAATACATATACAGTATATACAGTATACAGTATATACATTTTTTTAAACAATTTCTTTTTGTAGCCTGTAAGTTGTCAGCATTTATTTGAGTGTGCGTATATTTCTGAAATACAAAGACTGCGAGCAGATTTAATATTTGTTGGTATAAATTAGTTATTTTCTATTAAGTTTTATCCTGTGTGACAGTTTGCCTGGGAAAAGCTTTCCATTCATCCAACTAACCAAGGACGCAGATGCTTGTGTCAAAACTAATAGTGCCGTGGGTTTGTTTATACTGCGGAACCCGTAAGTCTTCAGTTGATCCAAAATGCTGCTGCTAGCGTCTTAACTGTCTGGAGTTAGTGGGAGAGATCATATCTCTCCAGTTTTAGCTTCTCTCCGCTGGCTCCCTGTCAAGTCCAGAATTAAATTTAAAATCTTACTTCTAACCTACAAAACTCTCAACAACCTAGCTCCATCTTATATTTGAAATCTTATTGTTCCATATTTTCCTAACAGAGCACTTCAGTCTCAGACTACAAGTTTACTTACTTGGTTCCTAGAATTTCCAAAAGCAGAATGGGAGGCAGATCTTTCAGTTATCAGGCTCCTCTCTTGTGGAATCAAAAAAGGCGTTCAATACAGAAACAACTGGACTTTATTTGTAACAGAAGACGTTTCGCTTCCCATCCGGGGAGCTTTATCAATTCAATGGGTTTATCAATTCATTATCAATTATCAATTCATTGAATTGATAAAGCTCCCCGGATGGGAAGCAAAACGTCTTCTGTTACAAATAAAGTCCAGTTGTTTCTGTAGAACGCCTTCTTTGATTTATCATGTCCTGGACGACTGAGAATCTTCACCAGCATATCTCTTGTGGAACCAACTTCCAGTTTATGTCCGTGAGGCTGACACATTGTCAGTTTTAAGATGTTCCTTTTTTATAAAACCTGTAGTAAGGCTCTGGTTTCCTGAGTTATGTTTCGGCTTAGGCTGCTGGAGGACAAATTGACCACATTTCCTCGCTGTGCTGTTGTCTACTTAATTGCTCAACTCTACCTGTTTTACATTTGTAATTAATTCTACCCTTAACATGTGTTTTTTGTCTTTCTTCCATCAGGACCTGTCATTCTGTGTTTGTTTCTCCTTCCTGTCCTCTCAAGTTGACCTGTCCTTCTTTCGGCTGCTCCCTTCTTCAGGGGTCACCACAGCGAACTAAATCGCAGAAAGACTTGGCAATTACTGTAGTTTTATGCCGGATGCCTTCCTGACGCAACCACAGACAACGAGCTACCACAGCCCTCTGTGTGGAGCAGAGAGAGCAGATGGTGGGGTTAAGGGCCTTGCTCAAGGGCCCATAGTGGGGCAAGTGAGGGTGAAGACAGGTCTGGGTGTTTCACCAATCCCACCTCCATTTGGATGTAGTTCGTACTGGGAGTGGAACAACCAATCTTCTGATCACAAGCCCACCTGCTCTAACCACTCCCTAATTTCTTAAAATGAATTGTTAAAATGGAATATTTTTCATTTGATATTATTTCTATCTTAACATGATTCTTGACCTGCCATTGTGTATCTGTTCCTCTCAAACCCAACTGGTCGAAGCAGATGTCCACTTGTCCTGAGTGTGGTTCTGCTAAAAGTTTCTTCCTCACAAAGGAGTTTTTCCTTTCCACTGTTGCCTTCATTTTTGCTCAAGATGAGAGTTCTGTGATGGAGTAAAAGGGGGGCGGCTGTGGCATAATGGTAATGGCAGTCATCCCCGATCGGAAGGTTGGAGGTTCGAATCCCGAGTTCCCACACCATGTGTCGTTTTGTCCATGGGCAAGACACTTTAACCCCGAGCTGCTCCCGGTAGGACTGGCTGGCGCCTTGCATGGCAGACTACCGCTACCAGTGTATGAATGTGTGTATGAATGGGTGGATGGCTGGTGCTGTAAAGCGCTTTGGGGCCCCTCATAGGGGGCTGGAAGGCGCTATATAAGTAAGCTCCATTTACCATTTACCATTTAAAATTCAAAGCAGTCTGCTCCTCAGATAAATATCCATCCATCATCTTTACCTGCTTCTTCCTTTTTCAGGTCGCAGGGGTCACTGGTGCCCATGTCCAGCAGTCACTGTGCGAGAGGCAGGGGACATGGACAGGTCTCCAGTCCATAGACAAACAACCATTCACTCTCTCACTCTCACCTAGAGACAATTTAGAGTTACCAATCAGACTAACATGCATGTTTTTGGTCTGTGGGAGGAAACCAGAGGACCTGGGGCCTCATGTATCAAAGACTTGCGTGGATTTCTTACTGAAAAGTGACGTACGGTCAAATCCAGAAAAGTGTCTACGCACAAAAAAATCCAGATTTATCAAGCTGTGCGTACACCGGTATCCACGCACATTCCTTTTGTACATCACAATGAACGTGGAACTGAGCGCACGTCAGACACCTCCCCTGACACGCCTACATTTACATATGTTAAACAGATGCAAATTACTTCCTGCATGTGTGAAGGACATGTTTGTTTGATCCCTGCGCGATCAGAAATCATTTCTAGATTCAGGAAAACAATGGATTTAATATAATATGAGTGAGGACAAACATCCTAAGTAAGAATAGTAATAAACTGTGTTCATCACGCAAAGAACGAGTGATTGTGTGCCGGTATTCGTGTGCGCGCACCCTGCTGTCAGGTGCGCCACCGGCTCATTCATTCATTCTGAGTGAAAATATTAACTTTGCGCACGAGTTAATTACCATAATTACTGTAAACACAGAGGAACTTACTTGGATGTTTGCTAGAACATAGATCTTCGTTTATTTAATAGATGATATGAAGAAACGAGTCTCTGCGTCTCAGTGGAGACTTTTCATGACATGACGTGATGTTGGAGTCTCCAAAGCGCGCGCTGCAGCCTTGTGCGCAATCTGTCTGTCTGTGAAGCTTTTACAGTACTCCCATACAAGTTATAAATGGTGTACTTTCACGTGTCATTTTGGAGACATCTACAATAAACACAGATAATGACACACCTCCACTGCCGTGTAACACCGGCGAGGGTGCACGCGCGCTCAAAGCGCGACCATAACTCAGCCTTTGGGATCATATGGATGAGACCATTCCATTGGACATGAATCGGCTTTGTGTGGACTGGACTGGCACAGCCCTGATCGACCTGCCAGCTCCCTCTAAGCTCCTGTGGAACCCCAGTTTCTGCACGTGCACGCGTGATGCGCGGCCCCTGTGTTGCGCCAGTGCGCAGCAGTGCCAAACTGAAAAATGATTATTTCTGAAAACGGCTGATAAGCCATATCCTAGATCAGAGAATTATATCTGTTTATAAATAAATGCTCTGCGTGTTACACTATCTATATCCTCCAGTAAGGCTGAATGTATCCGTTCCTGTTACATTTATTTTTTGCACAACTTTGCGCGTCCATGTGGATGTACTTGTTAATCGTGTGTTTGGTGGGAATATTAATCATTTTCACATCATGAACAGTTAATAGTAATAATAATAATAATAATAATAATAATAATAATAATAATAATAATAATAATAATAATAATAATAATGAATTCAATTTATAACGCACCTTTCATTAATGAAAATCTCAAAGTGCTACAAAGTGCAACAGAATTAAATGTCGATAAAACAAATAATAAAACAGTTAAAATCAACAACAGTATCAACTAAGATCAAAAGTAGAATCATGAGGAGGAAGAGTATGCTCGGTTAAAAAGAAAGGTCTTCAAGCCGCTCTTAAAGTCAACCACAGACTGTGGGGCTTCAGTTTCTCAGAAGCACCTGTAAGTGTCGCCAAAGGAACAAGAACCACAGAAACGTGCGTACGCAAGCAGGGGAGCTGGCGTGGAAATGTACGTGGATGCGCAGATATTCACGTTCATTTCAGTTTTGATACATACGGGGTTTTGCGTGGAAAGTGACGTGCGCAATGTTTTTGTGCGCACGCACGGTTGATACATGAGGCCCCAGGAGAAAACCCACGCATGCACGTCGAGGAGAACATGCAAACTCCACCCAGAAAGGTACCCGGACCAGGATTTGAACCGGGGTAACCTGCTCACTGAGAGGTAGCAGCTACCAACTGTGCAACTGTGCCCACTCAGATTAATAGTGTTAAATTATTATTTTTATGAACGTTTCTGTTAACTTATTATTTTTATATATGAATGTTTCTGAGACCTAGGAGGCACGGGAAACAGTGGCGAAGTACCAATCAAAGACAAAAACGGAAAAATGATGAAGACAGAAATAGAAAGAAATGCCCGCTGGGTAGAACATTTCCAGGAAACACTGAACCAGCCTGAACCAGCACAACCTCTTACATTTACAGAAAAGTACACAAAACAACACCTAGAAGTAAATGCAGGGCAAATTCAAAAAGAAGAGGTCACAAAAGCAATCAACAAACTTAAAAACAACAAATCACCAGGAAACGACAATATATCGGCAGAATTGCTTAAACATAGCGGTGAGGCAATGGTAGAGAAGTTGACAGACCTATATAATGCATGCTGGAACAAGAAAACAACACCCACAGAATGGAGAAAAGGAACCATAATAAATATGCTGGTGAAGATTCTCAGTCGTCCAGGACATGATAAAATCAAAAAAGGCGTTCAATACAGGATCAACTGTACACAGGATCCATACAACAGGATCCATTCAGAATTGAAAAAGACTTCTGGACAGAAGTCGAAACGTTTTCTGCAACAAATAAAGTCCAGTTGATCCTGTATTGAACACCTTTTTTGAACCATAATAAAGATACCAAAGAAAGGAGACCTAAGCGAATGCGGAAACTGGAGAGGAATACAGTAACGCTACTTTCGGTACCAGGGAAACTATTCTGTGTGGTGCTGTTAAACAGACTAAGAGACGCCGTTGACAAAGAACTCAGAGAAGAACAAGCGGGATTCCGTCCCAACAGATCATGCAGTGACCAGATTTTTGTGCTAAGAAACATCATAGAGCAATGCATAGAGTTCCAAAAACCTATAGCTATGAATTTCATCGATTTCCAAAAAGCATTTGACAGCATACACAGAATAAGCTTGTGGGACATCGTGCGAAGCTATGGTATACCCAAGATGTATGTAGAAATCTTCCAAAATTTGTATGATGGTGCCAGCTGCTGTGTGAAGGTAGAAGCAGGCACCACAGATTACTTTGAAATACTCACTGGAGTAAGACAGGGTTGCCCACTATCTCCATTCTTGTTCCTCCTTGCCATAGACTATGTAACGAGAATAGCCATGTGCAAACCAAATTTTGGAATAAAATGGACGACAAATGAGAACTTAATGGATCTAGATTTTGCAGACGATATAATCCTACTGGCAGACACTCAACCAGTGCTTCAAGATATGACACAAGCCCTACAAGAAAATGCTAAAAGGATTGGTTTGAAAATAAACGTAGGGAAAACAAAGGTTATGCAGGTTGGGCACACAGAGCCAAACATACAGATAACAATAGATCAATCATCGGCTGAGAAGGTACAGAAATGTGTCTACCTTGGAAGTGTCATAACTGACGATGGCAACATAGATGCAGATATTACCACCCGCATCGGTAAGGCAGTGTCAACAGTCAGAAGATTGCAATCAATATGGGCAAGTAAATCCATATCCACAAATCTTAAGGTCAGACTGCTGCAAGCAGTGGTTATCCCCACAGCCTTGTATGCCAGTGAGACATGGAAGATGTCAGTAAAGATGGCCAAGAAATTGGATGCATTCCAACAAAGATGCCTGCGAAAGATACTGAAGATTACATACCTAGATCGGATTACAAACGCAGAAGTCTATCGCAGGACACATACCATACCCATGAGCCAAACAATTAAGCTAAGGAAGCTCAAGTTTGCAGGACATGTACTGAGAATGGAAGCACAGAGACTACCAAAGATTGCCTTCAATTGGAAACCACAAGGAAACAGAAAGAGAGGCAGACCCAAACTGACGTGGAGACGATCCTTTGAGAAAGACCTGAAAGTACAAGGCTTCGACCCGAGCACGGTGGAGGTGATCGCCAAGGATAGAGATCAATGGAAACAGCTTGCCGCCCAATGCGCTCTCGAGCGTGGGAGGATCTAAGTCTAAGTAAGTAAGTAAGAATGTTTCTGTTCAGTTCCCTGAGAGACTTCTGTTGTGACTTGGTGCTATAGAAATGAAGTGAATTGAATTCAATAACCTCTGGCCAATGATGCTGTGGGCACCGAAAACTACAACATTGCTTATTCTTATTGTAGATAGTGTCAGACAGTAGGGGCTGGTGGGACAGAGCCCCACCTAAAATATAATAATAATAATGTCACATTTTTGTCATCTGTGTATGTTTCCATACAAGACAAAATTTGACTCTGCATTTAACCCAATCACCACCAGGTGGGGCAGTGGGCAGCTATAGAAAGCGCGCCGGGGAGCAGTTGGGATGAGATGTGCTGCTCAAACACACCACAAGTTATGCCGTGACTGGGGTTCAAACCTGGGTCCTTCGGGTCCCAAGTCGGTTCCCCTGCCACTACACCATCTTGGCCCCATATCATTTGTCCCACAAAGTAGTTCCTCCTAATAAATAATGTAAACTACTTACTGTATTTACTGAGCTTGCTGTGTATTGTTTTATTGTACTGTACTGACAATTTTAAGTGGAATTTTAAATGATTTTTAGTGATTCATCCTCAGTTTTTTATTAAACCTATTTACCCTTATGGGGCAGCCTACCATTTAACCTGCATTCGTAAAATGTCTGGAAATTCTTGGTCAAAGGTTATGGATGTTTTTATTACTATGACTGAGAACATAACTTTGCCCATGAACCATATGTTTGGGTTAGCAGAGAGAAATGGATGAGGAGCTGAAATGCCACCATTCGTCCAAAATGCGGGTCCAACAGAGTTTAGTGCGTCAGACTTTCTGCCGTGTGGACACATTCAGTTCGTTTTAGCGCTTTGATACGACCTCTACCTAGACCTGACGTGACCTGCATCGAAACCTGAACGTTATGCACCATAACTCATGTTCCCTGAAGGAAGGGAACGAGGTGCAACATATGCTATGGGAATTGCGCCCCCGCACGATTACCTGAAGGAATACATTCACGCCTTTACGGCTAGGGCGTCAGCGTCGCGCCAGAGGCCCCGCCCTCTGGGTATTTAAGCGACTGACGCCCATCCATCTTTCTCCAAAATTGCACTTCACCGAGCTTTCAGCATTGAAAAGGGCCAGATAT
Source organism: Garcialebias charrua (assembly GCA_038048925.1). Lineage (NCBI taxonomy): Eukaryota > Metazoa > Chordata > Actinopteri > Cyprinodontiformes > Rivulidae > Garcialebias > Garcialebias charrua. Next base: position 24,011 of record JBBPBX010040487.1, read on the forward strand.
GTTGCACCTCGTTCCCTTCCTTCAGGGAACATGAGTTATGGTGCATAACTTTCAGTTCCCTTTCAGTCAGGTTCTCTCGGTGCAACATATGCTATGGGAACGTAATTCATTCACGCCCTTGAAATGCTCAGTAAAATGCATGCTAGTGTGAACGTCTGCCCTTGACCAACAGGCATCTCAAGGCTACTTTCTACTGGGTGTTAGAAAGAACAGCCTGAGTGACATCACACGCAGTAACATCCAAACTGTAATGCTTTGCAAAAGTGTTTATTGAGCTCCAGTTCGCCGCAGCACAAATGTCTGCAACTGGTACACCCTTGAACAGTGACCACGAAGTGGCCAAGCCCCTAGTAGAGTGAGCGTGCACTCCAGAGGGCACCTGTTGACCTTTGCTACTGTACGCCCTTTTAATGGCCTCAGTCACCCAATGTGAGAGGCGTTGTTTTGATAGGGCCTTTCCGGTAGCAGGTGCTGCAAAGCACACAAACAGTTGATTTGTTTTTCTCCATTCGGCTGTTCTCTGCATGTAAGTGCGTAAAGCTCTCACGGGGCAGAGAGCCTTCAGCCTTTCCTGTTCCTGAGTGAGGACAGGAGCAGGTGGGAAAGAGGAGAGATCAAAGTCCAGACTCCTATGGTTTAAAGTCAAGACCTTGGGGATGTATGCGGGATTAGGCCTTAGGGTGACCTTTGACCCATCAGGGGCAAATCTGGTACACATTGGATGTACAGACAATGCATGGAGGTCACCCACGCGTTTCGCCGAGCAAAGGGCCAAGAGTAGAGCGGTTTTATAAGATAATAAATCTATCTTAACCTCGCTCAGTGGCTCGAATGGAGGATCACAGAGAGCCCCCAAGACCAGGCTAAGATCCCAACCAGGGGTCAGGACCCTACTGGGTGGTTTCATCCTTAGCACGCCCTTCATAAATCTTATTATGATTGGATGCGCACCAGGTGTCCTGTGTCCCCAGCCTTCGTGACAGGCTGAAATTGCTGATAGGAAAACTTTAATCGTTGAGAAAGAATGACCTTTTTCCAGTAAATCCTGAAGGAAAGTCAGGAGCTGAGCCAGGTCGCATGAGTAAGAAATAATATTTCTTTCTGTGCACCAAGCTTAAAAAATATGCCACTTCTGAGCATAGAGAGACTGTGTTGACCCAGCATTGGCATTTTGGATGGTTTTTACCACGTTTTCCAGCAGGCCTGATGCCATCAGCTTGTTCTTTTCTGCCAAGAAGCTGAAATTTTTAACAGCTCTCAGCCTAAGCGGCAAGACTGCTTCTTCTGGTGACATAGTTTGACCCTGAAGAGGAGCAGTTGATGTATCCAGTTCCCCTCCAAGGGCCTTGGAAGCTGTGATCCCCTGTGGGTCAACCAAGTTAGGGAGAAGGCCTTCCTGCTGATGTGCTGCCAGGCTGCTCTGACCGAGAGTGATCGAGGGCAGATACAACCTGTCGTCCTTATTAGACAAAAGTGGAGCAGAATGTCTGTTCTTTCTCTCCTTGTTTGGGGTCATGGGACTGAAAAGCTGCGAGTTTTGAAAACGAGCAGATCTTCTGACCCCAATTTGTTTCCTGGATGGGTCTAGTTTACTGGTCCTCAGCCTTAACAGAGCGTTGGAGCCAGACAAATCGCCCGGGGTCTGTGTTTCACCCGTTGGGGGAATATTGTTTAAGAGTAGAGCTGAACCAGCACAGTGAGAAAAGTCACGTGCTGCCGGGTCATTGCTTGAACATTGCATGTCGCCCATTAATGATAAGGGGACAGCTGCAACGTGAGAACGTGGAGATGATTCTTTGTGGTTGGCAGACTTTAAATTGTTTGGTGATAGAGAGCCCAGTTCCCTTCGAATAACAGGAAGAGGAATCTGATTCAGCTCTGATTTGTTTACACACACAGCAGTTTGATCACAAATGCCTTTGTGAACGTGTGAAGCTTGTGGTTGCCTGTGAGCTTCTGACGTGGCTCCCCCGTCGTTAGATTCTGTCGGCGCGCCTCCCTGAGGCGCGGACATGTCACGTGTTTGATTGGTTAGTGCATTGACCGCCCCGTCGTTCACAATGGAGCGGGGGCTGGAGCACGTGACCCCCCTCACCTGCCTCCATGAGGGGTGTGGGGCCTGCTTGCAGACGCCTCTGTGCCTATCCGCTGCAGACGAAGCAGAGGCACCTTGCCGGGGCTCATTGATTAGGCTAACACCCCGTGAGCCATGAGGGAGGAGGGGGGGAGACGGCCCCCTCCCTTTATGACGGCTGGCAGGCCAGAGGTACCGGTTCTGCTGAAGTTATTTGTGTTTGTTGTTGTTGTTGTTGTTGTTGTTTTTATTTTTTTGAGAGTCAATAACACAGAGAGGGGCTGTTTTATGAGCTTTATTCGTGCTTATGTGTAACGACATATATGAGTTTATGTCACTCACAGCAGGAAAAACATGATTTGTGCATGCAACAGATTTACCAGCTTTTTGTACCGTGCTACAAATAAAGTCTGGACATGAAGAGATCATTTCCCGTACCGCGTGGGCGGGTGATCGTGTAAAGTCAAGACGTGAACCTGGTTCATCAGGCACGCTTTTGTCTAACTCTCCTGTTCGTCGAGGAGGCCCGCTTTTGTCTGGCCGCCTGGCGGGGGACAAACCTGTTCTTGCTCCATACGTGTTTGGTGCGAGGTGCACGGCGGTGGTCTCTGCCGGTGCTCGTCCTCGTATGTCGGCCGTTTTTGCGGTGGGGCACGCGTTGCCGAGCAGTGTCGAGGTTGCGCAGGTCTGTCTCCAGCAGACTCCCTGGGAGGGGCGAAGCTTCTCCTGGGAATGCCCACCCGGAGAGCTTCAGCCTGTTTGCGCCTTTGGTCCAGCTTGGTCTGAATTCGATCCAAAGCTTTCCCAAACAATCCCGTCGGCTCTATCGAGTGGTGGAGAAAAGGCACCTTTTGTCCCTCGGGGAGATCAGTTAAAGTCATCCACAGATGGCGTATCGCGATGACCACTTCCGCCATGCTTCTGCCTTGAGCAACAGCGGCTGTTCCCATCATGCAGAGCACGAAGTCTGTTGCCCTGCGGGCTTCATCCAGCAAGTCAGCGGCAGCTTGCTTGTCCGTTACCTGGAGCTGTTGCAGTTTTTCAGCCAGGTAAGCCTGCATCAACGCAGACGCGTTCATGGCGCACTCCGCGAGTCCCTGAGCTCTGTAGCATTTCTCGAGCAGAGAAGCTGAAGCCCGACAAGCTTTGCTGGGAAGAGTTGGTTTTGTCCCGGATGACTTGGGAGCCAGGTGAGACGCCAGTGTGTCCGCAATTTGAGGCACATTGGCTATTCCCACCTCATCCATCCCGTCCACGTCGAGGAACTGCGAGAGTGGTAAGAGCATGGGAGCTCTTGGCTGAGGCCAGGTGCAAGTTAGTTCTGTGAGGAAGTCCGGGAAGACGGGCATCCTTTGCTTCGTGGAGGCCTGCTGCTTTGAATAAAAATAGTTTCCTGCCAGCCTCGTGACCTGTTGGCGAGGCGGAGGCTCTGGCCATGGGATATGCAGCGCGTCCGTTGCTCTGTGACACAGGTCGAACAGAGCAGGGATGGAAAAGTCAGTTTCCGGGAGCACAGGTACTGGGGTTTGGGAGAGGTCTTCTCCCTGTTCCTCATCTTCGACATCTGCGTCCTCCACGGAAAATTCGCCTGAGGCTGATTTCGTCCTCGTTCACCATGCCTCGAGTGTCGAATTCGACTGTTAAGTCCACCATAGGAGCCAGCACGTCAGGGCTGTTGCCCCATTCGACTCGTGTGCTGTCGTGCAGAGCCATGTTCTCGAGCTTCGGCGTGGTAGTGAGGGGCTCGGTGGTGTCTGGATCCACTGGTACTGCTGGGGCGCCCATGGCCTTGGCGACGAGGTCAACCCGGTGCCGCAGCACTGCCTCCAGCATCTGGCTGCAGTGTGGGCAAAAGTCGGGTGCATCCAGCGCCGTTTTAGCGTGTAACATTCCCAAGCAGACGGGACAGGCCTCTTGGGTGTCCGTCGCTGCGAGGGAGAAACCGTATCCGCTAGGACAGGCGCGCGAAGTTGGGCTCGCCGTCCTGCTGGTTTTCCTTGGAAGTCTTGTCCTTCGCTTTCCTTTCTCCGGAGGCATGTCCGAGATAAGGCGAGCGAGTCCTTCCAGAATCCTTTTTCTTTTAATTTGAGACGTCTCCTCCGTCGTGTCGCTTTCGCTGGCTAGTCCGCTACAAGTTAGCGGGGGTAGCGGTTGTGGCGCAGATAGCGCTGCCGAGCGAAGCAGTCTGTGGAGAGAGGAGAAGAAAATACTTTGGGGTTAAAGGTTCAGTATGTAACTTTTCTAACAACATATTTTTAACATATTTCTTCACTCTGTCACTACCTCCTGACATACTGATTTTAGACAAGTAATCTCTGAAAAAAACTATTGTCCCCTTGCTTCTCTAAAAGCATTTCTAAAAAGCCACAGTGACCCACCGTTAACCAGCCAATAAAAACAGATTTTGTAACCAGCCAATAAAAACAGAGCTTGAATTTGAATCAGCCAATAAAAACAGAGCTTGAATTTGAATTTCAGCAGAGCTAGGGCAAGAGCAAGCCTCAGAGCCATATGGGGGAGGGACCAGAAACGTGTCTCTGTTCAAAATTTTCCTAAGTTCCAGCGTGTTCCAGAAATTACATACTGAACCTTTAAGAGAAAATGTGCCGGACTAGCTTTCGCTAGTCCAGCAGTACGCAGGAATAATTCTCTGTACGCTCTGTGTAGGGAGCAAGCTCACCTCTGGTTGAGCGATGAAGCAACAGAGAAGTCCCACGAAGAGAGGTAGTTCAGGTTTAAGCGAGGTGAAGGGCAAAAAAGAGAAAGATGGCTGGGCGTCAGTCGCTTAAGTACCCAGAGGGTGGGGCCTCTGGTGCGACGCTGACGCCCTAGCCGTAAAGGCGTGAATGTATTCCTTCAGGAAATCGCGCGGGGGTGCAATTTCCATAGCATATGTTGCACCGAGAGAACCAGACTGAAAGGGAACTGCTGAGACCAACAGTGGAGATATTCTGCTTTTAAATCCATCAGACGGGACCAGAACAGAAGAACGAGAAGAACAGAGGAAAGTCACAGAACAGGACATTTATGTCAGCACTGGAAGACCTCATACAATTCCATGGCCTGTTGTGTGAGCAGTTGTGTTGAGTCAGTGGTTGAAGCAGTGGTCTTGTCATTGGGTGCATCTTCAAGCCCCACTTAAATCTTCTATTTAATTTGGTGACGATATATTTTATCATGATTTTTTTTAACTTTATTATTTATTTTAAAGTTACTTCAGTTAACTTTTTTCTCTCCCATTTAACCAGAAGTATTGACTT
>JBBPBX010040488.1:0-11316 GCA_038048925.1 Garcialebias charrua
TATATATATATACATATATACATATATATATATATACATATATATATATATATATACATACATATATATACATACACATATATACATACATATATATACACATACATACAACATACATACACACATACATATATATATATATATATATATATATATATATACATATACATACATATATATACACATATATATATACATATATACACACTCCTCCTTTTAACAAAGTAGCAAAAAACTAGCAAAAAACTAGCAAAACATTATAAGGTAGACGTATAAAATCAAAGACAGGAACAAATCTGCATTGGTTTTTGCCAGGATTCCAACAGATTCTGAAAACCATATAGAGAAGTCAAGTCGAGATAGTAAGTGGTTATGCTCCACAGGTTGGATGTGATGGGGAGGAGAAAGATACATTTTGGAAAGATTTGGATGAAGTGATAGAGAGTATTCCCAGGGAGGAAAGAGTGGTGATTGGAGCAGACCTGAATGGACATGTTGGTGAAGGAAACAGAGGGGATGAGGAAGTGATGGGTAGGTTTGGTGTCAAGGAAAGAAACCAGGAAGGACAGATGGTGGTGGATTTTGCCAAGAGAATGGAAATGGCTATAGTCAATACCTATTTCCAAAAGAGGGAGGAACATAGAGTGACCTATAAGAGTGGAGGAAGGAGTACACAGGTCGACTACATTCTGTGTAGAAGAGGAAACCTGAGGGAGATTGGAGACTGTAAGGTTGTAGCAGGGGAGAGCGTGGCCAGACAGCATCGGATGGTTGTGTGTAGAATGACTGTTGTTGCGAAGAAGAGAAAAAGAGTAAAACCAGAGAAGAAGACCAAATGGTGGAAGCTAAAGAAGGAAGAATGTTGTGAGAAATTCAGAGACGAGCTGTTAAAGGCTCTGGGTGGTAAGAAAGAGCTTCCAAGTGACTGGGCTACTACAGCAACAGTAATTAGAGAGACAGGTAGGAAGGTACTTGGTGTGTCATCTGGACAGAGAATGGATGATAAGGAAACCTGGTGGTGGAATAGTGAAGTGCAGGACGCCATTCAAAGAAAGAGATTAGCCAAGAAGAAATATGACAGTGAGAGGACTGAAGAGAGGAGACAGGAATATAAGGAGATGGGACATAGAGCAAAGAGGGAAGTAGCTAAGGCAAAGCAGAGGGCGTACAATGAGTTATATGGGAGACTGGACACTAAAGAGGGCGAGAAGGACTTGTACCGATTGGCAAGACAGAGGGATCAGGCTGGAAAGGATGTGCAACAGGTTAGGCTTATTAAAGATGGGAATGGGAATGTTCTAACAAGTGAGGAGAGTGTGATGGGAAGATGGAAGGATTACTTTGAGGAGCTAATGAATGAAGAGAATGAAAGAGAAAGAAGAGTGGAGGTCATAGAAACTGTGGACCAGGAAGTGGGAAAGATTAGTGAGGGTGAAGTCCGGAAAGCTCTGAAAAGAATGAAGAAGGGGAAGGCAGTAGGACCTGATGACATACCAGTGGAGGTTTGGAAATGTCTTGGAGAGATGGCAGTGAGGTTTTTGACTCAAATATTTAATGGAATATTTGAGGGTGAGAAAATGCCTGAAGAATGGAGAAGAAGTGTGCTGGTTCCCATTTTTAAGAACAAGGGTGATGTACAGAGTTGTAGCAACTACAGGGGAATTAAGTTGATGAGCCACACAATGAAGATCTGGGAGAGAGTTGTGGAAGGAAGGCTTAGACAAGAGGTGACTATCTGTGAGCAGCAGTATGGTTTCATGCCAAGAAAGAGCACCACAGATGCCATCTTTGCTTTGAGGATGTTGATAGAGAAGTACAGAGAGGGTCAGAAAGAACTCCATTGTGTGTTTGTGGATTTAGAAAAAGCATATGACAGGGTACCAAGAGAAGAGGTGTGGTATTGCATGAGGAAATCTGGAGTGGCAGAAAAGTATGTTAGACTGGTACAGGACATGTATGAAGACAGCAGGACAGTGGTGAGATGTGCTGTAGGAGTGACAGATAGCTTCAAGGTGGAGGTGGGATTGCATCAAGGATCGGCTCTGAGCCCCTTCTTGTTTGCTCTGGTGATGGACCGACTAACAGATGAGGTCAGGCAGGAATCCCCATGGACTATGATGTTTGCAGATGACATTGTGATCTGTGGTGAGAACAGGGAACAGTGGAAGAGAACTTGGAGAGGTGGAGGTATGCTCTTGAAAGAAGAGGAATGAAAGTCAGTCGTAGTAAGACAGAGTACATGTGTGTGAATGAGAGGGAGGCCAGTGGAACAGTGAGGCTACAAGGAGCAGAGGTCACAAAGGTGCAGGACTTCAAGTACTTGGGGTCCACTGTCCAGGAAAATGGGGAATGTGGTAAAGAGGTGAAAAAGAGAGTCCAGGCAGGATGGAGTGGATGGAGAAAAGTTTCAGGAGTGATTTGTGACAAAAAGGTGTCAGCAAAGGTCAAAGGAAAAGTTTACAAGACAGTGGTGAGACCAGCTATGTTGTATGGTCTGGAGACAGTGGCATTGACAAAAAGACAGGAGAAAGAACTGGAAGTGGCAGAAATGAAGATGCTGAGGTTCTCCTTAGGAGTGACAAGGATGGATAAGATCAGGAATGAGATCATCAGAGGTACAGCACATGTTAAACAACTGGGAGATAAAGTTAGGGAGGCCAGACTGAGATGGTTTGGACATGTCCAGAGGAGGGACAGTGGGTATATTGGTAGAAGGATGTTAGAAATGCAGCTGCCAGGAAAAAGACAAAGAGGGAGACCAAAGAGGAGATATATGGATGCAGTTAGAGAGGACATGGAGGTAGTTGGAGTGAGGACAGAGGATGCAGAGGACAGAGTGAGGTGGAGGAGGATGACTCGCTGTGGCGACCCCTGAAAAGGGAAAAGCCGAAAGAAGAAGAAGACATGAGATGCTTTGAAGGAATTTTGTTTTTTATCACTTTGTATATTTTATTACAGACTGAGCCCCAAACTCTGCATTTCTAAGTATCTGTGGCTGAATCTGAATCGGTTCTGGAGCAGCTCTCAGCAGTGATTGCATACAGAGACTGCATGGCAATAGCAGATCTACCAGAGCGGCTTTGCATGGAAATTGTAAGGTCCCCTTCAGAAGAACCTCTTTTGCACAAGGTTCTCTGTCGGTGAGAGGATCTACAGTTTGGAACTCTCTTCCTGCTATTATAAAATCCACAACCAGTTTCAATATGTTTAAAAAGCAAACAAAACTCTGGTTATGTCAAAAACAGAAATGTACCCATTTTTGACATATTACATTTCTCTGTTTTGTATCCCTTATGTTGTGCTATTTTTAAGGACTACCACTTCAATTTTTAGATTTTTATTTTATTTTATTTTATTTGTTTTTTTTTTTTTTTTTTTTTTTATTCATGTATTTTTTTTCCTTCTTAAAAGCCCATCTAGGGACAAGTGCTGCGAATTAGCTGTTGCTATTGCACTATGATGCAAACATGGGACTGCTGTTTTACTCAGTTTGTCTATGTCGATGTGTATCTGTCCCTATCAAATAAATCAAATCAATAAATCTTACCCGGGTCAGCTCAGACTCAGAGACGGAGCGCTGTGGCAGCGAGCGGCGATGGTACGCCGGCCGGGTCAGCTCCTGGTAGCTGGGGTTGTCATCATCCAGCAGAACGGGCTCGGAGTCCACAGACTCCTCATCCCCCTCCAGCTGAGACGTCATGTCGTCCGCACACACCTGGTGGTCGAGGCCATTCTGGCTCAGGTTGCAGTGAACAGCTGGACGGGTCAGAAGAACTGATTTAGGACCAGGTCAGAGTGAAATTTTAATAAAACTAGAGGAAACTTGACATATCCTGTAAAAAAAAAGATGCTTTAAATTTTAAGAAATCAAACTTAAAAAAAGGTGACAAAGGGAAATCAAATTTAAATATATGATACATAAAGAAAGAGACTGACCTGGATCAACACACATTAAATATTTCATACTAAAAAGCTAATGTAACACTGATTAAGATACTGAAGCTAGATGTTATGTAAACTCACAAGACTACGAACGACTACTGGAGCTGATGTCAATAATTAATAGAACACCACAGAGAATGATTGGTTTCAGTATCATGTACAGGTGGTCCCCGACTTACGACAGCCTCGACTTACGACGTTCCGACTTTACGAATGCATCATATTAATAAAAATATGAAAAAAAAAAAAATAATAAAAAAAAAAATTTGTGTGTTTACCGTAAATGTTCTTGATTTCATGTGTACAGCACTTTGTTGCAGCTGTGGTTGTTTTAAATGGCTTTATAAATAAAGTATTATTATTATTACATAATTTTTATTTTTAAGCCGATTTACGAAGTTTGCTGCCGTTTCCGACAGTTTTCGGCAGTCAGTTTTTGGCAATGCCCACGAGTTTAGCCTTAGCCAGTTAGCTCCAGCCTCGTAGCTCCAGCCTTGACAGCTGACTTTGTCCAATCAGAGGTTTCTGCGCTCGGATACATGATCTGGAGCTGAACGGTGGTTTCGTGGAATAACGGATGGGCGAAGCAAAACGACACTGTTGACCGCGTGAAGCAGCAGACAGCGAGCCGGACCGGAGTAGCAACGAGCTAACATTCTAACAAGCCTTGCTCTAGGATGGCCGGTTGGATGCTAACGCCCCAACGGGGGACACGGAGCCGACGGGCGGCGGCCAGGAGCTCGCCTCCATGTCTGCCTGGAAGCCTAAGATGTTGTCTGGACACCGAGCTAACTTGCGAAAACGCAGACAAACAGCTGCGGCAGCCTTGGAGGTGCTAACGGGCGTTGCTAATGGTGGGGCTAACATGCTAACGCGGAGCAGCTTGTTTTGGATGGACGCCGCGGAGAAACGGCTTTCAGTAAGTTATTAACTCTTTTTCTGGCTCCAAATGTATGGAGTTAACATGCTAACCGTCCTTCCTGTAAACAGTTTGGACCGCGTGAAGCAGCACGAAGCTGCGGAGCTCGGACGTGCAAAAGCTAACATGCAAAAAGACGAGACAGGCTTGACCAGCTCAAAGTAAGAAATTTATTTTTTTATTTTTTTAGCCCTGGACTGCAAGTGTTTTTTGATAATTATGTAGCTGTGTTAGGATAGGCAAAGTGCTTGGTAACTTGGTAACTGTTCATTACCGTACATGTACGCGTATCAGTGGCGGCTCGTGTGGTTCCGACTTACGAATTTTCGACTTACAAATGGTGCGTAGGAACGGAACTCGTTCGCAAGTCGGGGACCACCTGTATTGGGAAAAATTAAACACCACAAAAAACTGAACATACATAGAATAACCCAGAAAATAAATATAACTATATACACAATACTGCAGTTAGCTTTAAAGGTTGCTGTGCGCAAGGTTTGTTGAAAAAGCAAAAAAAAAAAAAACAGTCATAAATTTCCCATCAATAAATGGTGCTGGTCAGTACATCTTCCAACTGACAAACATTGAACAAGAGTCCATGATTTTATTTATTCAACTATCCAAAGAGAAATGTCCATGCGCAAGTTGTCCACAACGGAGAAGGGATGAGTCATGATGTTTGTGTGTCAGTATGGGGAGATGGAAGGGGGAAAACACAGCCTCCTACCAGACCAGTATGGAGGGATTGCAGGTCCTTCTGGCTCCCATCTCACATTTCGCACAAGTACTCCGTCTCCAACTTCCAGCTTAGACGGTAAAACCCACTGATCAAATCTAGTGTTTCTTTCAGCACTTCTGGCGGAGTTCTTTGAGGCCATCTGATAACTCTCTTTCAACCTTGACGTCAGGTTCTGTACGTACTCCGAATGTGCTGACAGATCATTTCACCAAGTTTGCTATTGCCATGCCAACGCCAAATCAAAAGGCAAGAACAGTCGCCAAATATCTTTGGGACAACTTTATTGTCGATTATGGAATTCTAGAAAGACTACATACAGATCAGGGGATGGATTTTGTGTCTAAATTAATAAAAGAGAAGTGCTATGACAGGAATCCAAAAGTGTCATACAACACCATACCATCCCAGAGGAAGCCCTGTAGAAAGGTTTAGAAGGTTTAATCATACATTGCTGACGATGTTGGGAACTCTTGGACCAAAACAAAAATCAAAATGGAAATAATATGTTAAACCTCTTGTACATGCGTACAATTGCACCAGGAACGAAGTGTCTGGATTTACCCCTTATTAACTCATGTTTGGGCTCTGTCCTTGACTTCCAATCGATCTGGCTTTCGGTCTTTCGGTTTGTGAAAAGAAATATCCATCATCACATTCGGAGTACGTACAGAACCTGAAGTCAAGGTTGAAAGAGAGTTATCAGATGGCCTCAAAGAACTCTGCCAGAAGTGCTGACTCGATTTGATCAGTGGGTTTTACCATCTAAGGTGGAAGTTGGAGACCCAAGTACTTGTGCGAAATGTGAGACTCAGAGGTAAACACAAACTCTGTGATAAATGGGAACAGGATGTCTTTGTAGTGATGAACTGTGCTGGAGATCTTCCAGTTTATAGTAAAACCAGAATATAAAGACAGCCCAGTTCGCACACTACTGTACTCAGAGACCTCCTTCTTCTGTGTGGTTTTCTCCCTACGACAGATGCTGAAAGATCAACTGAGATGGTTCCAGTCACAAAACCCCAAGTACACCATTAAACCAGAGAATGGCAAGAATCAGCTCATGACTCTGCAGAAGGTGAAAAAACTGGAAGTGATTCCAATCTGTCTAGTTCCACCTCCAGTAAAGTTCAAGGTGGAGAAAGTTCTCAGAAAGTCATCACCCCCTGATGACATGGAGAACTCTCTTGCCCCAATACCCTCACCAGCAAATGAACAATATGTTGAAATTCTTTCAGATTCTGAGAGGGTGAAGTCAGTTGTTGAAGAGGAATCACTTGAACCAGAATCCAGTGTTGAAGAACAACCTGGTGTACCGATGGAAAGAGACATACCTCATTCTGAAGACTTATCTGATCCAGAAAGTCCATTTAGTGGATCTGTTACTGTTCCTGATTCTGAAATTATCTTAAGTGGATCACAAAACTTTGATGGCACAAATCAAATTAATGACATCCCACCAAATCGTTCAACACGTCATAGAGCGGTGCCCAAACAACTTCAATATAAGACCTTGGGCAATCCGCTCATATCAGTCATTCAAAATGTATTGCCCAGTTTATCCGATGCTTTAAATTTGACTCCCACCACTCCTAGCACTGTTCACATTGTTTAATGTTACAAACCTGTAGCAGCTTTGTCTCCAGTTCTCCCCCTCACACCTGACTGGGGAAAGCTGGAGCAGGCCTGTATTACCACTCTAGACATAAGTGGCTGAATGAATCAGGTGATTGTGATAACATAACTATCATACTAAACATTACTAGTGATGCATCTAAAGCAAAGGAGTTATTTGAGGGCAGATTTTACCCTGGGTGACACTAAACTGCATAAAATCCACCAGATGGCAGCAGAGACTTGATCAACTTCAGTTAAGAATCCAGTGCAGGCACAAACAACCATGTGTAGTTAACAGGGACAGCAAATAGTTGCAAATGCAACAAGCAACAAAATAGAGATTCATGTTGAGCAACTTCATCAAGAAACACGAGGACTCAGAGCTCACAGAAACTACGATCAGCTGCGACAAAATACAAAAGTCAAGCAGGTTACCCTCAAATGGCCTTCAGCACGTCAGTGAGACCCAAGTCCACAGAACAGTCCCTCCTTCAAGGCAACAAAACGGTGTGAGAGCATAAACGTAGCAAAAACAAATACTTATTTTAACTCTCTATTTTCTTTTTGCTGCATTTTGCATCTTCAAAACATAAAAAACAAAGTATATTTATCATCTGCTGTTTCCTTTAATATATATGAAATAAATTGTCATTTGCAACATAATTCTGATATGTATTTCACTGTTTTAAAGCCATCAGGTCAGCAGGGAGGCTGAGGGTTTGCATGCAAACATACGTGTAATTGACACATTTAAGGTTTTGGTTTTTATTAAAACTTAAACATCTTTCTGAAGTATGTAAGATAAAATGTTTTAATGCATCGAACCTGTAAAATATTGAGTTTACAGCTACAAAACTTTATGAATCAAGAATAAAATCAATAATAAGCACTATGGTGACATATTTACTAGAGCCCAACTGATGATTAAATTTTGTCTCTCGCCGATACAGATACGTCCTCGACTTAAGAACAAGTTCTGGACCTACGGGCCATTTGTAAGTCAAAAATAAAGTAAATCGGATCACATACACACACAAAAAAACTTTTTTTAAATAAATAAATAAATACATGTACAGTGCTGTACAGTTACCAAGCACTTAGCCTATCCTAACATAGTTTTTAAAGATGAAGGAGTGAGTTTATTTGTCTCCCTTTCACATAAAGGGAGCTAGTTCCCTTTATGTGAATGGAGCATGCTAGGGAGGAAGGAGACAATTCAACTCACTCCATACTCCATCTTTAAAAACTGTGTTAGGATAGGCTATGTGCTTGGTAACTGTACAGCACTGTACATTTATTTATATATTTTTAAAAAATGAAAGAATTTTTTGTTTACGAGATGCGTGACGTAAGTCCGAAACGTCGTAAGTTGAGGGCGTCGTAAGTCGAGGACTACCTTTATTGGGAAAAGCCTAATGCCAATAACCAATATATTGGCTGAAATTTTTTGAGCTTTGTCCACCCCCAAGAATCTAAGTAAACGTCTATTTTTAAACCGGCATGAATACTTGTAGTCTGGAAACAGTCGTACGTGCGTTCATATTTTCTATCGGCCATCACCATAAAGTTAAAGTGTGTTACATTTCTAAAGTTTTACAAGGTAACAGCTTATGCTGTGTAACCGTTAGCTTGCTAACTTGAGAGGCACGTAGGTAATGACAAGCAGGTTGGAGGATTTATGAGAATTTGTTATTGTTGATTTTTTAAATTTTATTTTACAGATCAGTTCCAATAAACTTACCATGCCCTGTTCAGCAAAATATACTACACATTATTGCTCCCTGCTTCGGCTGGGTGCAGCATAGCCATGGCTTGAAAGAAGTCTGCATGCGCCCTCTGCTGGACACATTGTATAATTACACCATCCGCAAGTAAGGACATGGCTCGTTCCCAGAAATTTACTGGTGAAAATTAGAAGTGGTTATATCGGCGCATAATGGGCCAATTATCACCGATACCGATATGTCCACAAATGCATATATAGGTCTAAACTAACGGCCCTACGATATATCGGTCAGGCTTCAATTTTTACATTTAGCTCATGATTAGTTATTTCAGTTCAGTATTAGAATAAAAACCCTGAGGAGGGATCAAAACTTTAATAGCAACTAATTTTACACCACCTTTTAATCTAGCTGTTTTTTTGCTACTTTTTCTTTTAATTATCCTCTTAATTACAATTTAATTTTCACTAGTTAAAAAAAATTGTACACATCCTTTATGATTGTCTATTGTTGTCTTTGTTGTCATCATTCTTTGTTAAAATTCAGGTCTCTTGTAAATGAGTGCCTGAGGCTCAATGGGATTAACCTGTATACCGTGACTTTTTTGCAGCCGCACCTCGACTCTGGAATACGCTCCCGCTTGAGCTACATCAGATTACTGAACTTGGTCCTTTTAAATCGAAGCTTAAGACTTATTTTATTCCAACAGACTTTTAGTAATTAAATAGGTGGTGACATTTCTGGTTTTATTTTTGCTATTATGTTGTGTTTTTCTTGATTTTTACAAACACAATTTGATTGATTTAACGATTGATTTTATAAACACAAACATAAACACAAACACATTTTTAACCTGTTGTCATTCAAGTACTGTACTGTTTTTTGTTAAGCACTTTGGTCACCATCACCGTGGTTGTAAAGTGCTATAGAAATAAATAAATGAAATGTATAAATAAAGGTTGAATGAAAATTCATGTGAACTCTGCTACAAACCATTTGCATTTATTGAACTGATCCATATCTGTGATTGTGTATTGGAAAAAAAATAAAAAGGTGCACACCATCAGGTTTGTATTACTTTATATAATCTTGCGTTTCTTTGTCAGTTCCTTTATAAAGAGGTTCTTTGTTTCTGCAGGAAGCATCTGCCCTGAACACTGTCTCTGTCTCAGGTGGTGTGGTGACAGCCAGCACAGACTTCTTGGGCTTCTCTTCAATAGACTTACTGGTCGTCACGTCACACAACCTGCACACTCGTTCCAAAAACACTGACAGCTTCTTCATGAGGAACAGGAGGCAAGAAGTGATTTTCATCACGCCTGAAAGCTGTTTCGATTTCTGCTGCAGGTCAGGACTGAAGGTCAAAGCACCATTTTATAGAAAAGCTACGCATTCTGCTTCATTTAACAGGCTAAAAACTCAGAGGGAACAGAAATATAAAAGATCAAACTAATGCACAACTGAGACCATAAGACATTCAATAATGTAAAACAAAAACTCAGTAAAAAGGGTAAGAGTCATATGATTGCCTGTATAAATACAGTATATCTGTTATCTGCATTAACCTTCCCCTTCCAATATCTGTATTGGCGATAGTTAAAATGTCCCCATCGTCCAGTAATTCTACATTAAAATGTAAACGGTTACGTCTCCTTTCAGAGTGAGCCTCACTGCTACAGAACTTTTAGTTTTCTCTCAAATTTACCAGAAAACAGAGCATGCACAGCCAAGCATCGATTCTTCAATTTCCCTTCAGTTTAAAATTTTATCTTTACAGCGAGTCCAACTTTTCATCTCCCCCACAAAAAAAAAACTCTGTAGAAACATTTTTATTTGCTGCTGCTGTTTGAGGCTTAATTTTCAGTCTGCTTCTGTCTGCCTCGTTAACTTGGCGGTCAGGGAGTAACATACACATGCGTGGTTACCATGGTGACCATAACGAGCCACTGGGAACTTTAATGTTTTTGATCTTGGTTCGTTTTACATTTCTTATAGATTTATATAAAAAAATGTCGACATTTTTTCTTCGTTTAGATGATTAGGAACTTTACTGACGCTCTTCAAAACGTCTTCAAGACATTTAGAGTTAGGAAATCAGACACATTATCCGACAGCCAGAGATGGAGGTATTAGGTTTGCGTCGTTTGGTTTAGTGTTGCTGGATCCTTGTTATGTCAAAGGAAATATATTTCAACCAGTCCTGCTGACTGGTCCCACCGTTTCCCACGAGTGTTTTAATGGATTATGTTCCAGTGACGTGTGATGTTTAATAAATCTCCAAGACCACATACTGTAAATATCTGCTCTCCTCCTCCTCCTGGAATGAAGAGACAAAAGGATGACAGGAGAACAGGATGGGTTGGGCAGCGAGAAGAAAA
>JBBPBX010040488.1:16263-29343 GCA_038048925.1 Garcialebias charrua
AAATAAACAACAACAAAAAAACTGCTGAAAAGTATGGTACCGGTAGTTAAAAAACGGATAGAAGCTGGAAAGAGCACATTTTTGGTGAATTAGGCTGAAAAAAGTTTAAATGCATGCAAAAAATGTGGAATTAACTGAAAAAGTTAAATTAGCATAAAAACAGCTAAATAGTAGCTGAAATAGAAAAAGCTTAAACTTGCAGAAATAAGCTGAAAGGAGCAAAAAGAAGTTAGAAGCACAAAAAATGTTGTAGTTAGCAGAATCTGAAAGGAGCAAAAAACACCAGAAAAAAAAAAAAAACAGCTGAAATTAGCTGAAAGTAGCTGAAAAAAAGTTTCAGTTTGCACAAGGAAGCTGAAAGAAGCTGAACCGGAACAAAGTGTGAAAGGAGCAGTAAAAGGTTGTAAACACATCTAAAGACTTGAAGGATGTAAAATGAGCTCAATTCATTTTCTATGAGGAAGAAAATGTCAGAAAGGCTAAATATTTCAAAAATCCAAAGTTGGACCAATACCAATAGTCATAACAGGATTGTCCTGAAAGAGCTGAATGTTTTGATGTCTGTTGAAATAGCTTGAAAACTGCAGGACGAGAATCGCGTTGAAAAACGTACGGAAGAAAAATGGATCACAGTAGTGTGAACAGTGTGAATGCTTCATTCACACAATGAGGATTAGGACTCTAAAGTTTATTTAGAGTGTCTTATGGAGCAGAAATCCCAGCTTTCAGTCAGAGCACATACAGTTAGGCAAGTCAACCACGTACAGCACCTGCACAGATGAGATGTTTCAGCTTCAAACTGAAAAAGTAGGACACTTCTCCTTTCACCGTATTTCTCCATGAGTCATTCACCAACCTGCCGTTTAAGGAAACATTAAAATTCATGATCAGGGCGGCTCTGCAGTCTGGGGCTGACATGAACTTTGGATGTATGGAAGCGGATGTGAGACGAAATGAAAACTAAAATGGTTTAGCAGGAATGCTTTTTCATTTCAAAGCCAAGCTGCCTTTTTTGAGTCATAAATAAAATTAAAAATGAATAAACCAAACTGCATTTTCATTTTCTTCTTCGAGACTGCTCAATTTGTAACTTAATTAAAATGATAAGTAAAATAACATTTAACATTTAATTTTCAATATATGTCTTTGTAAAAAGTGGCCAAAATTCATTTTGAAATGTCAATTTTGAAAATTAAAATGAAATAGCAGAAATGCTTTTTCATTTCAGAGGCAAGCTGCCTTTTTTGAGTCAGAAATAAAATTAAGATTAAATCATTTTCATTTTCTAAATTAAAACTGCTCATTTTGTAGCAGAACTCCAGAGGAAACTAAAAACAGTTTGCATTTTCATTTTCACTCTGAACCGTGCTCAAAGTGTGACATTAATCAATCTCAGTTGGCAAGACTCAAAAAAGGCAGCTTGGCTTTGAAATGAAAAAGCATTCCTGCTAAACCATTTTAGTTTTCATTTGGTCTCACATCCGCTTCCATATGGATGGCACTCACAGAACGGGCAATTCTGTAGGTCAGAACGCTACATTTAAAAGAAAAGAGTAATCTAAACACTACCATTGTAGTTAGCAGAATCTGCAAGGAGCAAAAAACACATGAAAAAAACAACAACATCCAAACTGATTTACATGAATACCTGGATTTACCAGGAGGCTACAACCAGGCCTAAAGAGCCAACCACCTCCAGAAACTCAGCTCCATGTTAACGATCAGCAGCAATTCTGAATCTGTTCAGAGTTCCTATCAGTACAAAAACATAAGCATTTAGTCCTACCAGTCCTTTTAACTTCATTTATATTCAATCAAAGCAACAGAAAACCTGTAAGATGCACAACTCACTGCACAACACAACTATATTCATAAATGTGCACACTTGGTTTAGGAAAGTCTGGACAGCAGATATCGATCTTCATGTTGGGGACTGATTGTTTTCGTCAGCCTCTACTAAAAGAGATTTTTAGAAAAACTGTTCCATCATTTAGGCACAAATTAGTCTGAATGTATCGATTAGAGATCATTAATGCATCTTTTTAACCCTTAAATGCTTCCTGATTAAAATGACTTCAGTGTAATAATTATAAGACAAATAAAGGTTAAGAAAATAAAGCAGGAGTTACTAGATGTTAGTCCAGTTCCTGCAAGGCCATAAATAAATAAATAAAATAAAAAACATGAGTATAGCACACAGCACATTATATGCTCATCAACAAACTGTTCAACAGCAAGCTATAGCATACAAACAGACAAGCAAAGACATTTAATAATGTTTGACCTTGATCTGTGACCTTGACCTTAATTCTGGGGTGATTGAATGATTATGCAACGTGCCATGTAGAAGCAGTATAAATTCCTATAGTTTTGATAAATTACCTTGACCTGATTTGAAGTTATGGTCCAGACAAGCAAAGCTCTTGTTTGAAATTTGACCTCGATTTGTGACCTTGACCCTAAAGCTGGCATGATTAAAAGCTTGTGCAACATGAAATTCCAGTGTTTTCCCTACCATTATACAAGCAAGGCGCCCCACCATGTCAACAGAACCGAGCGCCCTGCCCACTGAACGCCCCCTTTATGGATACCGTAAACACCGGTGTATAATACGCACTTTTATTGCTCATTTGAATGTCCTGCGTATTATACACCGAAGCGTATTATCTACAGATTTTTTCCCATATTTTTAGACCCATTTTTGGCTCTGATTCGCTGTTTTTCATTTTGGCCTAAAAATGGTGCAGTACCAGTTTCGGCCGCTATGGGCGCTAATGCACCCTGTAGTCTGTTTACCTGCAGACTGTACCTGGAGGCGTATCCTGGCGCCATCTAGTGGCCATAAAAAAGACTGTCACGGCAGCGCGTATTATACACCGAAGCGTATTATCTACCGATTTTTCTGATTTATTTCCAAATATTGGCCAAAGCGTATTATACACCGGAGCGTATTATACACCGGTGTTTACGGTAACTGCAGACACTGACGTAGCGCTAAGCTAGCAGCGTGCAATAAACGCGCTAGCTAAAAAAAAACTACAATTAGCGCCCCGTTTCATGCCGAGCCGCCTCCCACTTCTCCTGCTTGAAAACTGTCAGTACAAACAGTGTTAAATAATAACTTAACCCCCTCCATTCATTCAACCTTTATTTATACAGGCTAGCCTCGTTGAGCCACGGGGACTCATTTACAAGAGGGACCTGTCTCACTCACACCCAGGGTCAATTTAGAGTTACCAATCAGCCTAACATGCATGTTTTTGGACTGTGGGAGGAAACCGGAGCACCCGGAGAAAACCCACGCATGCACGGAGAGAACATGCAAACTCCACCCAGAAAGGCCCCCGGACCGGGATTTGAACCGGGGACCTGCTCGCTGAGAGGCAGCAGCTCTACCAGTTGTGCCACTGTGCTCCAACCCCCTCCATCCCACACCGGTCCACAAAAATCACAGAAGATATGAGCGCCCTGCCAAGGCTGCCGAGGTCGGCCAGAGGAGAGAGTCCTGAAATGATGACAGAATGTTTATTCAGCTGTGCTCCTCTGAAAAGTCAGTGGAATTCCTCAGTAGCAGGTTTGGGAGGGGGATGAGAGCGTCAGGTTTACAAAACTTCTTATGGTACATCCACACCAACGGCTTTTCAACGGCCAAAAAAGCTTGTCACGCACGCAAGTGGACGCACTGGACCCAGTGGTGTCCAGACCAGAACGCGAAGCTGCGGCGGCGTGGCGGCGGGGGGGAGGAGCTTACCGGTATACCGAGTTCCTCACTGCACTCCGCCAGGCAAGGACCTTTTTATTTCTGTCTCTGTAGAGCAGACTTGACTGGTCGTAAAGGACTTGTCGCGAACACACAGCTACAATGAGTTTCTCTTCCATAGTACACGACTTCGCGGGTTTTTTCTGTGTCCCACAAACAATACGTCACATAGTTGCGCAATACCCGTCCCCTCGTTTCCGCGTCACATAGCGGACTCTCCCCCTCTCTCCTCCCCCCGACTCTCCCTGATTGGTTGACACACGAGTTGAACGGCGTTTGAGCGGCGTTTGAGCGGCGTTTGAACGTTTGAACGGCGAAATCTTCAGCTAAATCAACGCGTGCTTTGGAGGCTGACGCGGGTTCACTTGCACGGAAAACGCTTTCCAGCACATTCAACACGCACGTGACGTGACACCCGACGCCAAGACGCGCCTGGAGGCGCGTCCCCCATTGACTTTGCATGTAAACTGGACGCTCCTGCAGTTGAAAAGCCGTTTGGTGTTGTCGTACCATCAGGCGTGTTGAGATAAGACGGCCTGTCAAAGCCAGTCGGGGAGCCAAATGTCAGATAAACATGATTGTTTTGGGAACAGGCAGAACTTTAATGACATCTACCTTCAGTCTGTGTCGGTCCACTCACTTCCGAAAATGTCCAAATTAAAATGACCACACCAATGGAATGTGCCTGAAAAAATCCCTGAGATCTAATCCATTCAGCCAAAAGTCTGGATTTTCCAGACATGAACCAAGCCATCATGTAAGGCAGGCAGCCTGACCAGGACCAGATTAGCCGCCAAAGTCTTCCTTTTTTGTTGATAGACCAGGAACCAGCCAAATCCAAAAAGCAGGAACCAGTTTTCATAAATCCAATTAAATATGCGTCCTTAAGATCCACAGATGACAGCAGAGATAGACACGTCATCAAGTCTTCCAAGTCGATGAGATATCCAGCTGTGTGCATGCCAACAGGGCAAATCGGCTCGCCTACAGCCTGTCTTCTTTTTGAAGAAATGTTATCAGTTGTGTTGAGGGACCAACTGACCAAATTGAAGTCCATAGTTATGATTCGGAAGATTTTGTAGAAGAGAGGCTCTCAGACAGTTTCACAGACAAGACAAAGCAAAAGCAAAGCGGAGACAGAGAGGAGACGTCCGCCCTTGAGAAGAGCAAGTGTTTAAGGAAAAAGACGCTCAGGTGGCTGTTATGGTACATCCACACCAAACAGCTTTTTAACGGCAAAAAAGCCGCCCTTGAGAAGAGCAAGTGTTGAATGATATTAAACAACTATCCTGCAGGGTTAGACAACATCTGCCTGCTGTTGTAAAGAACACATTTTATGTTCTTATGTGCATTAGTGACTCAGTTCAGTGCTTCTCTTATCGCAGCTGTCAAATGAAAACGGTGTGCATGTCCACAACTTTCACATGGTTCCTGCAATGTAGCAACCAGGAACTAGGGCTTTAACAGACTACTCGAGTAATCGACACATCGATTACTTGGACCTCTATCGGGTTTTTTAAGTCGAGTACCGGTATTCGTAGTGACATCATCACGTTGCAGTTACAGAACAGAAAATGAATCAACTTCCTGTTTGGAGCGTGTTGCAAACCGGTGTTACACCATATTCTGTGACCACCGTATATTGTGACTGTAGGGGGCGGTGTTGCATGAACTGTTGCAGGTCACAGAATGTGGTGTAACACCGGGTCCAATGACCGAACCAGAACCAACTTCCACTGACCTTGTTTCACAAATCAAAGGCAAAAAATATTAATCTCTAAACCTATAAAAACCTATTAACATATTAATATCTAAACCTAAACCTAATGCGCAGCACTACAGGCAGTGGTGCGGGGTGGTTAACCGTCCCACTGTTTTTAGTTTTGTTTTTGACGCCGCACATTTTTTTCACTTTTGCAGCTTAATAATAATAACTAACAGTTTTGGGTTTCCTGTTACTTATTTGCTGTAAGATAAATGATAGGAGCCTAATATATGCTCCCAATGTTTTGTTGGTCTTTTTTTGTAAATAATTACTCTTTTTTTTTGCAGTTATAATTAGTTAATTATTTTTTGCATCTTGAGATCCTATGACATCATCAACTACTCAAGCTCTACTCGAGTATTATTATGTTAATGTCGAGTTGTAAAATTATGTACTCGTTCAACCCCTACCTAGCCTGGCCCTCGCCTTCCTGCACAGCTCCGCTCAATTCTCATTTCCCTTCCTAGTCCAAAGCGAAGTGAAGGACAAGGGTCTGGTTTAAACCAGGCTAACCCCTACCAGGAACAGACTTTAAAGCTTACAAAAGTCTAGGATTAGAGTTTCACTGGTGTGTAAAAACAATAAACAGAAAACAGTTTGTCAAGATTGCAATAAAACACAAGCCACATTTATTAATCTTCAGTATTCAAACAGTCTAAAATACCTCAGCGAAGAGTTCTTGCATGTATTTTTAGAATCACCTGTGAGGTTAGTGTCTGTCTTCACGCTTGCTTCTGAAACTTGTACTGTAGATAGATTAGGTATCAAAGTAAAGTCGAGTGGAGCTAAGAGTTTATATGAAGCCTTTAATTTACCGTGGCATCTCATCAAAAGTTAACTGTGCTTAAAGTTGGCTTTCACAACCCCGGGGCTCCATCAGCTACGACTGCTTGGTTCTGTGTCCAACAGGCGCAGATGTTCTCAGCTTTGAAACATCCTCGACTGCCGAGAGTAAGAAGGATGAGGATGAGAATAAACGGGAGGGCTGCGAAAAGAAGAGACAAGAAAAAGTTGGACAGAAACAGAAAAAGGATAAAATGACTGAGCAAGAGCTGGTGAGAGAAAAAAAAAACTGAAATGGCCCACTTTAAAGTGCAAACTCATAGAGGCTTAATATAGCGGTGGCTCACTTGAGCTGCAGTGAAGCGTGCAGCCCCAGAACAAACTCTTTCAGCGAGCTTCAAAGGCAAACAATGGAAGAAGAACGAAAATAGCTTTCCTAAATTTAGAACCAAAAAGATGAGTTGGAAAAAAAAACTGATAGTTTTAGAAGAAACTTTCTTTATTTTACAATTCACTTCAATTCAAAAATACTTTATTAATCAAAAAGGGAAATTAACTGTCGTTGTAGCACATCCTGGTTTCATTTGAGTTATAGATGCTGATGGATG
The DNA here is from genome assembly GCA_038048925.1 of Garcialebias charrua. Classification (NCBI taxonomy): domain Eukaryota; kingdom Metazoa; phylum Chordata; class Actinopteri; order Cyprinodontiformes; family Rivulidae; genus Garcialebias; species Garcialebias charrua. Next base: position 23,180 of record JBBPBX010040488.1, read on the forward strand.
TGGGCAGCAAGGATCTCTTGTAGCAGCACATCTGAAGAAAGTGGCTGCAGATGCCGATCCGTCCACCCAGACCCAGCAGACCTCTCAGTCCTCTTGGGAAGCAGGAACTCTTCTCCCAGAGATGGCCATTCCTCCCAGCAGCCTGCTTAGCCCCTCATCGCCACAACAAAACTGCAGGTGTTGTTCAGTCCTCCCACTGTCATGAGTCTTGTTTCCGGTCACCTCCAAGATCTCGGTGGTCAGGCACTCAAGCACTGCCTCCCAGGTAGATGGGAATGCATCCACAGCACCTCCTTTTCAACTCATCTGAGATTTGGGGCTGTAGTTGAGATATTATTTGAGCATTGGAGATATCCATCAACTGCTCCCAGTTGTAGAAAACCACCTTGTTGTTATGGTTACACAAAACAAAAGTCCAACAGTTAAAAAAAGAAAAAAAAGGTTTCAGTAAAAACCCTTCCAGCTGCAAAGCATCCAAAACCAGAGGAAACAAACCAAATGTCACATTACCAAGCCAAACCATGGTGCTGGCTGCCCCCGCCATGTCACCAAGACATTTGAACATTTTGGAGACTGTTTCAACATCTCATTTCCTTCTCGTGCATCTCAAGCTGCACCGTGGCAGTTTCTGCAGCAAACTGCTGAGTGAACATTAGCCGTCTTTGTTTCCTTCAGGTCATCGGGGTCAAAGCTGCATCCAGGTTGATGTCAAAGCAGCACAACACGCCGTCAAGCGTTTCCTCTTCCAGCACCCTTTAGGTGGAGAACAGTTACGTGTTGAACGTTTCACTCCAGTCAGTCTTAAAATGAAGAAAATATTTCCAGGCAAATGAATTTGTTTGAATCACTTTCTATAAAAAAAATACACAAATCTCCAGCATGATGTGAAAAAAAAAAAGGTGAAGTCTATCCAGGACATATTTTTTAAAGAATCTATTTTTGCAGCACTGCCAAATGTGTGACATAACGACAGATTCCACCTGACTCGGACTCGTCTATCTGTGCCACACAAACTGCAGCTTCAATCAGTCAGCAGAACGCAGAGCTTCACGGTCATCAGGGAATGGACCTGACACGCCGCCAAGTTTCTGCACTTGGCACAACACGGTGCCAAATAAGATGAAAAAAAACAACAACAACACAAAGGTCCTCGTTTGAGGGGAAGCCGAAGTGATGCGCACAAACTGAAGCAATTCACAAGGGTGAAATAGGAAAAAGATGACGAGAGGATTCAGCTAAATTTGTCTCCGTGGGTTTAATTTCCCTGCTGCTAGCATCCCTCTCACAAGTTGATGGAGCAACAGAACGCAGCAGATTTTGTTCTGCCCTCTTTAGTGATGCAAGGAAGGAGTCCTGCTGTCAGCTAATTTAATGTTGCATTAAATTGCAGAGTGAACGTCCCAGTGTTCTGCTGCTGCAGTGCCTTTGAATAGAAAGACAACCCAAGTTAATGGTGTTAATGTTTATGAAGCGTTCACTATGTTGTCATCCATTTTTCTTCTGTATGTTTTTTGGCATGTTTCTCGTCCCGCAGTTTTTAGACTATTTCAACAAATCAATATCAAAACCAATAATTCTCAGTCAGGTATAACAAAGAAACTGTCCAGATGACCCGACTGAAAATTATTGGATTCGATACCTGGATGATTGAGCATGAACTTTGTTGTCATATATCAAAATGTTCAGCTCTTTCAGGACAATCCTGCTGTGATTTGTATTGGTGCAACTTTAGCTTTTTGAAATATTTAGTATTTTCTGCCATTTTTTTTCCCTCATAGAAAATGAATCAAACTCATTTTACATCCTTCAAATCTTTAGATCTGTTTACAACCTTTTACTGCTCCTTTCACATTTTGTTCCCGTTCAGCTGCTTTCGGCTACATTCAGCTGTTTTTTTTCTTCAGCTGTTTTGTGCTCCTTTCTGATTCTTTCTGCCAACTACATTTTTGTGCTTCTTATAACTTATTTCCGCTCCTTTCAGCTTATTTCTACAAGTCTCAGGTTTTTCTACAATTTCAGCTACTAGATAGCTGTTTTATGCTAATTGGAGCTTTTTAAGCTAATTTTATATTTTTTTGTACTCATTTCAACTTTTTTCAGCCTAATTCAGCAAAAATGTGCTCTCTACACTTCTTTCTTACTAGTTCAGCTGTCTGCTTTTTAAGCTAATTTTCAGCTGTTTTTATGTTGCTAATTTCTGCTTCTTTCAGCCTAACTGGGCAAATGTGGTCTTTCTGCTTTCTTGTGCTAATTTAAACTTGTTCTACCTTTTCAGCTTCCTTTTTAAGAACATTTTTAAATAATTTCAGCTGTTCTCAGATATATTCAAGTTTTTCTTGGTAATTCCTGTAACTTTCAGCCTACTGTATTTTTCGCAGTATAAGTTGCACCTCACCGTTGGCGAGCACCTGGTGGCCGGGCTTTCACCCATGGGGCTCGGCCGGGCACAGCCCGAAGAGGAGACGTGGGTCCCCCCCATGGGCTCACCACCTATGGGAGGGGCCAAAGGGGTCGGGTGCAATGTGGGATGGGTGGTGGCCGAGGGCGGGGACCCTGGCGGTCTGATCCTCGGCTACAGAAGCTGGCCATTGGGACATGGAATGTCACCTCTCTGGTGGGGAAGGAGCCTGAGCTAGTGTGTGAGGTTGAGAGGTTCCGGCTAGAAATAGTCGGACTCACCTCAACACATGGCTCTGGCTCTGGAACCAGTTTCCTTGAGAGGGGTTGGACACTCTTCCACTCTGGAGTTGCCCCTGGTGAGAGGCGCCGAGCAGGAGTGGGCATACTTGTTGCCCCCCATCTTGGTGCCTGTACGTTGGGGTTCACCCCGGTGAACGAGAGGGTAGCCTCCCTTCGCCTACGTGTGGGGGGACGGGCTCTGACTGTTGTTTGTGCCTATGCGCCAAACGGCAGCGCAGATTACCCACCCTTTTTGGAGTCCTTGGAGGGGGTATTGGAGAGTGCGCCTCCTGGGGACTCCCTTGTTCTGCTGGGGGACTTCAACGCTCACGTGGGCAATGACAGTGAGACCTGGAGGGGTGTGGTTGGGAGGAACGGCCCCCCTGATCTGAACCCGAGTGGTGTTCTGTTGTTGGACTTCTGTGCTCGTCATGGATTGTCCATAACGAACACCATGTTCAGGCATAAGGGTGTACATATGTGCTCTTGGCACCAGGACACCCTAGGTCGCAGTTCAATGATCGACTTTGTTGTCGTCTCATCTGATCTGCGGCCGCATGTCCTGGACACTCGGGTGAAGAGAGGGGCGGAGCTGTCAACTGACCACTACCTGGTGGTGAGTTGGCTCCGATGGTGGGGGAGGATGCCGGTCAGACCTGGCAGACCCAAACGTATTGTGAGGGTCTGCTGGGAACGTCTGGCAGAGTCTCCCGTAAGACGGAGCTTTAACTCCCACCTCCGGGAGAGCTTTGAACACGTTCCGAGGGAGGCGGGGGACATTGAGCCCGAGTGGGCCATGTTCCGCGCCTCTATTGTCGAGGCAGCTTATCAGAGTTGTGGCCGCAAGGTTGTTGGTGCCTGTCGTGGTGGCAACCCTCGAACCCGGTGGTGGACACCGGCGGTGAGGGATGCTGTCAAGCTGAAGAAGGAGTCCTATTGGGCCTTTTTGGCCTGTGGGACCCCGGAAGCAGCAGATAGGTACCGACAGTCCAAGCGGCATGCGGCTCGGGTGGTTGCTGAGGCAAAAACTCGGGCATGGGAGGAGTTCGGAGAGGCCATGGAGAATGACTTCCGTACGGCTTCGAGGCGATTCTGGTCCACCATCCGGCGTCTCAGGGGGGGAAAGCGGTACGCGACCAACACCATTTATGGTGGGGATGGCGTGCTGTTGACCTCAACTCGGGATGTTGTGAGTCGGTGGGCGGAATACTTCGAAGACCTCCTCAATCCTACTGGCACGTCTTCCACTGAGGAAGCGGAGCCTGGGGACTTTGGGTCGGGCTCTCCAATCTCTGGTGCTGAGGTCACCAAGGTGGTTAAAAAGCTCCGCGGTGGCAAGGCTCCGGGGGTGGATGAGATTCGCCCTGAGTTCCTTAGGGCTCTGGATGTTGTGGGGTTGTGTTGGCTTACGCGACTCTGCAATATCGCGTGGACATCGGGGGCAGTTCCCTTGGATTGGCAGACTGGGGTGGTGGTTCCCCTATTCAAAAAGGGGGACCGTAGGGTGTGTTCCAACTATAGAGGGATCACACTCTTAAGCCTCCCTGGTAAGGTCTATTCAGGGGTTCTGGAGAGGAGGGTCCGTCGGATAGTCGAACCTCGGATTCAGGAGGAGCAGTGTGGTTTTCGTCCTGGTCGTGGAACACTAGACCAGCTCTACACCCTCAACAGGGTCCTGGAGGGTGCGTGGGAGTTTGCCCAACCAGTTTACATGTGCTTTGTAGACTTGGAAAAGGCATTCGACCGCGTCCCTCGGGGGGTTCTGTGGCGGGTACTCCGGGAGTATGGGGTACCAGGCCCTTTGATATGGGCTGTTAGGTCCCTGTACGACCGGTGTCAGAGCTTGGTCCGCATCGCTGGCAGTAAGTCAGGCTCGTTTCCGGTGAGAGTTGGACTCCGCCAAGGTTGCCCTTTGTCACCGATTCTGTTTATAACTTTTATGGACAGAATTTCTAGGCGCAGCCAAGGTGTTGAGAGGATCCGTTTTGGTGGCCTTAGAATCGCTTCTCTGTTTTTTGCAGATGATGTGGTCCTATTGGCTTCATCAGCTCGTGATCTACAGCTTTCGCTGGAGCGGTTTGCAGCTGAATGTGATGCGGCCGGGATGAGGATCAGTTCCTCCAAATCCGAGGCCATGGTCTTGAGCCGGAAAAGGGTAGCGTGCCCTCTCCGGGTCGGGGAGGAGGTCCTTACCCAAGTGGAGGAGTTTAAGTATCTCGGGATCTTGTTCACGAATGAGGGAAAACTGGAGCGTGAGATCGATAGGCGGATAGGTGCAGCGTCCGCAGTGAAGCGGGCGCTGTACCGGTCTGTCGTGGTGAAGAGAGAGCTGAGTCAAAAGGCAAAGCTCTCAATTTACCGATCGATCTACGTTCCCACCCTCATCTATGGTCATGAGCTTTGGGTTATGACCGAAAGAACAAGATCTCGGATACAAGCGGCTGAAATGAGTTTTCTCCGCAGGGTGGCTGGACTCTCCCTTAGAGATAGGGTGAGAAGCTCGGTCATCCGGGAGGGACTCGGAGTAGAGCCGCTGCTTCTCCACATCGAGAGGAGCCAGTTGAGGTGGCTCGGGCATCTGGTTAGGATGCCTCCTGGACGCCTCCCTGGTGAGGTGTTCCGGGCATGTCCCACCGGGAGGAGACCCAGAGGAAGACCCAGGATACGCTGGAGGGACTATGTTTCTCGGCTGGCCTGGGAACGCCTTGGGATTCCCCCAGAGGAGCTGCTCCAAGTGGCTGGGGAGAGGGAAGTCTGGGCCTCCCTACTTAGGCTGCTACCCCCGCGACCCGACCCCGGATAAGCGGAAGAAAATGGATGGATGGATGGATGGAAGATTGCTCTGCTACTGGCTCTTTTCTCTGCAAAACGTGTGGGTGACCTCCATGCTCTGTCCATGCACCCAATGTGTACCAGGTTTGCCCCTGACAGGTCAAAAGATCACCCTATGGCCTAATCCTGTGTATATCCATAAGGTCTTGACTCTGAACCCCAGAAGTCTGGACTTTGATCTCTCTTCTTTTCCTCCTGCTCTTGTCCTCACTCAGGAACAGAAAAGGCTGAAGGCACTCTGCCCCGTGAGGGCTTTAAGCACTTACATGCAGAGAACAGCTGAATGGAGGAAAACAAACCAACTGTTTGTGTGCTTTGCGGCCCTAGCTACTGGTAGGGCCCTATCAAAGTAGCGACTCTCACACTGGGTGACTGAGGCCATAAAAAGGGCGTACAGTAGCAAAGGTCAACAGGTGCCCTCTGGAGTGCGTGCTCACTCCACTCGGGGCTTGGCCACCTTGTGGTCACTGTTCAAGGGTGTACCAGTTGCAGACATCTGTGCGGCTGCGAACTGGAGCTCAACAAATACGTTTGTAAAGCATTACAGTTTGGACATTACTGCATGTGATGTCACTCAGGTTGTCCTTTCTAACACACAGTAGAAAGCAGCCTTGAGATGCCTATTGAATAAAGGCAGACGTTCACACTAGCAT